>VRLP01003282.1:0-67198 GCA_009660295.1 Lophius piscatorius | reverse complement strand
TTTTTTATTTATGCTTTTATCTGCTTTTACTTTGTAGCACTTTGAGATTTGATCCAAATGTAAAGTGCATTATAAATTAAATGTATTATTATTATTATTATTATATCTTATCATAAGTCATAGCAGATGGCCATGAAATGTGGACAAATCAAAAGCAAAGCATTGTTTTGGGTTGGACACGACATTAAACAAATCATACAACATGACTTTGATTAAACCGATAAAGCATCTCAGAAATGTATCTGTCAGAACCTGGAAACTGCCACAAAGTCTGAAAACTGATTTTTACTCCTATTTTTGAGGTTGGAGCTCGAGACCAAGTAGGCAACTATAGGCCGATATATTTATAATTAATAATAATAATAATTAACCCTCTTGAAAGCAGCGGACTTATTTATCTAAACCATATTTGGATTCAGACAAATGTATTCGACAGAAACGGCCAACTGTTATCTCACTGAAAACATCAAGCGTTAACTTCATAAGGGTGATGTAGTGGGATCTGCAGTCAAATCAGCTCTAGAGCGGAACCGCCACATTTCTATTTGTCTTTATCTGTGCATAATTTTAAAGGAACCTGTTGGAAAAAGAAACGATTTAAAAATGTGTAATGTAATACAAATCTTTATTGCTGCATGTAACGGCTCGGTTCAGCTGTTTGTATCCTTGACCTCATTCTTTCGGTCACCATTCAGAGCTCATGACCATAGGTGATGGTTTGAACATAACTCAACCCTATCCTGAAGGGACAGGACATTGTATAAATGCCAAATAATGTCTGGTTGAATTTTCATACATTAATTAATTCATCTGGACCATTTAATCTAATATCAGTAGATATTCTTTTTTTTCAATTTGGCTCCACAGTGTGAATAATGAGTTGAAATTATTGAACAAAAATGTAGCATCCTATACTTTACTTAGCAGTCAACCTCTGTTCTTTCAAATAATGCATTTATCTTTTTTGGCATTGTTGACACAACTGATAGTAGGCTATTTAAATCTTGTCATCAGAACATACTTTACCTTTACTGCTTTTAAATCATGAGACCTTAACTGTACTCTAAAAAAACATTGATGTCTCATAAAATTTTTTAAAACTAGTGTCGGTTCATTTCTCACTGACGATGAAGACCAGTGAAGAAGTGCATGTTGTTTTTAAAGAGAATTACATTTGCAAACGTCCAGCCCTGACAGTGCAGTCCCCCACAAGTAGAATGCAGTTCTCAGCCGGGGTTACAGTTCTCACCTGCCCCACCGAAGTGCTGGTCTGCGACCACTCCCTCACTCCATGTCTCACACACAGGAGGCGTCTGAGGGGAAACCATCCCCGCAGGGAAACACAAACGATCCCACCAAAGCAACCACTGATCACGCAGCAAAGTACACTCTATTCAAACCAAAGAATTTCACAATGATCCCGCCAACATTCAGCAAAAAAGAAAAAAAGTTTTGAGAAAAACATACCAACTCTAAACCCTAATACTAACAGGGAGAGAGAGAGAGAGAGAGAGAGAGAGAGAGAGATCATAACCCCCATACATTTGGATAATATTTACTTAGTATACATTCAATATTCTTGTTTTTTCTGTCAAGTTTTTGTTCATATAAATCACAAAAGCCTGCTTGCAACTGCCTGCTTGAAAACCAATGTATTGATGTGAAATGATATCTTCAATAATTAAGAAGCAACAGAAACAGTCTACTCAGTACTTCAGAAAACCCATAGTCATCAATATTCTTAAATTCTTAAAATGAAAACAATAGCGTCCGTGACTGTTAGGAACGACTGGAGGCACGAAACAAATGGAAGATACCAATGATGGCTGATACCAAAGGTGCAAAAGGACCTTGCTGGATGCTCCTCTGAAAATCCAAATGCTCTTTATCTTCATAGAGATAAATCATCATTTCCATAGAGTCTACACCACATGCTGGGATGTGAGAAAAATATAATCATTCGTCTTGAATCACAAAGTATTGATTTAAACCTGGGTGGCACAAATTTTGTCTTAAAACAAAGATTTTTACTTAAAACACAGCAGGTATTTTTCATTTTATTTTACCTTTATTTATACAGGTATGCTGAAACAGACAGAGAGGGTGGGATTAGCAGATAGACACTTCAATTCAAAACAAACATAACAACATGCTGAAAATAACTAAAGACTCACAATAGGCAAACTGGTGCCACGTGCAGGTGTCACTAAGGAAAAATGGATTTAGAGCTGATCCACCGTACAGTATATGTCACAAACGAGTTTAGTCGTGCTCTGCTTCAGCCGGCCACTGGATGGCGCTGTTTAGCAACAGAAAGCAGTGCTGAACCTGTGAGAGATTTTTGTCACCTGCTCCAGTCCTTTCTGGTTGATGTTGTTCTCTCTTTTTTTACATGTAAACAATTTCAGTCATCAGCAGACATGGCTGGTTTTCCATACAGAAGTGAAATCTTGTTATTTTTATTGAAAGTGTTTTAATACTAAAATGTTGCTCTAGGCTGGTAACTTCCATATTTTACAAAGACCTAGTGGTGACGAGATGTGTCAAAGCCTCGAGGCCAAACCTTCCTACAAAATATCATTGAAATATATGCAATATATATTCTTAAAAACACATGCACGGAAAAAGAAATCACACCGATCAAGTAGCCTACTTCAACTTTTACCGACGGAAGTTATGAGGTAATAAACAACAATCCAGGAAACTGAAACAAGACCAAGGCAGTTGGTAATTTCCTTACAGCCCCTACTTTTACTCTTTGCAGAATCATATACTGCAAGGCACAAAGCATTTTGACAACATCTGTCAACTGCTTAATGCATTCCCAAATGCAGCCTCTTTATGAAATGGTGATAAATAAATAAATTCTTTTGGTAAATGAAGACCTCTGTGTTTGTTTTATTAGAGGAAGCGTATTATTTATGGCATATTAGGGATGAAGAAAAGGAGTGTTCTTCACTTTCAACCTTGTATTATTTCATTATTTTGAAAGCATTCAGAGGAATCTGTGTATTTACATGTATTATTTGTTTTGCATAAACTCAGCTCAAGGCTTTATGTTGTGCAAAAATAGCATCCTTTCTTTTTCCCATTGTAACTTTTCGTGATTATCTTAATTTAATCAATAAGAAACAAAGACATGTAACAAAACCATCCTTATGCTGTCATCCCCAATATCAAGGTTTTATCCCGCAATCCCCTGCGTTGTACAAGTAAGCCTTGAATGAACTCCCAGAATTAAATGTGAAGTTTTATCTGAATGTGTTTTTTGTAAAAAAAAGAAAAAGAAAAAGACTCTTCCCTGGTGAGTAAAATATGAACTACTAGAGTAGAATATGATACGTTAAAGACAGACATCCTAGAGTCATTTCATATACAGCAAATTTGAACTAAATTGGACCAACGGTTAGAAAATAATATCCCAAAAAAGAAAGTTTTTCGGAAAAGGCTCCCGCTGGTGAGTCAAATATAAACTATTAAAGGAAACATTATGTATTAAAAATAGATTTCCTTGAGTCAATTTATATTCAACAAGTTTGGACTAAATCAGATCAGCGGTTGAGAAAGTATGGCCTGAAAACATTGCAGATAAAGCTCCCCCCTGGTGTCGGAAATAAAATACTGACCCTTCCCAAAATCAAACCAGTTCTTCCTCACACTAACATCTACATGGGTATAAATTTTGAAAATGATCCATGAAATGGTTTTTGAGTTTCTCATTTACATAAATGATCTGCGGTGGTGAATGCTGCAAAGACGATTCCATAATATCACCGACTTTTCGGGGATATAATAACAATAAAAGCATAAGCACCAGAGAATATACAACTTTTAATGCAATCCCCAAGTCCCCCATCAAAATGGACGGAAACAGTAATCCACTTTGTCATGGACTGACTTTCATCCAGTGGAATAGCGGCCCACTCTCCGGTCAGAGCTGAGTTGCAGCCGAGTGTGGAGGATGTTCATGCAAACTAAACCAACCCATGCAGGGATTCATTGGTGTTTTGGTCAGGGATAAATCTGTCTTTTTTATCGGGGTGAGTTAGTGCATCATGCAAATGATCATGTGAGATTAGTTGGATAAAGGTATTGTGATTATTTCCCTACCAAATGTGTAGTTTTTAACACTATAGCTACATGGGTAAAAAAAAAAAATATTACAAAACCTACCTTACCTATGATAAAATAGAGAAAAAAACTTTACCCAAATAGCAAAAAAAAAAGTAATGTGTGTTATTGCTAATTATTATTAGTCTATGCCTGGTTAGCGTTTCTCATCTGTATCTTATTAATTATGTCCATGGCATCAATAGCCAGTTATACCCTCTCCTCTTGTCTTCTCCTGCCAACCCTGACTTACGCAATGCCTCACCTCATATTCCTCAGGTTTGTCTGCACAAGGATTTATTCAGTGTTTGTGGCTGAAATATCGGAATGCGTGTGAGCCACAACCTGAATACACTAAAACAATGGGCCTTATACTTGTTGCAGAAACACATTTAAAGGGCAACTCCACACTAAATTCTCTTTTTTTTGCCTGATGGGCACAGAATTCCAGAAATTCTAGTCATCAAATCCATGTACTCATCTTGTCTTCTGGCCATTTGTAACTGTGTATCTAATAACAATAAAGTGTCAGAAGGCTTCCTGTCTTTCTAACAAAGACAGCAGGTTTTCATGGTTGTAGTTAGCTTGCAGATCTGCATCGAGGCCCATGCCATGATGAGTGGGGATCAGTCGGTGTCCCCTTCCCTCCTTTCACACACTGTGTAATCACAAATGCCTCCTCCCCTCTTTTCTTCCACACTTATCATTTGCAATTGGATCGGGAGTACTCTTGCAGTATTTGGGTGCTTTTTTTCAACATTTCTTTGCAGAATCACATTTCAACATGTTTGGTATGAATTTCATTATGCTGCTCCACAACTCTCTGTCAGAGATATGAGATATAATGTATAATACTTACTTGCACTTAGCAATTATTTAATTTGTCCACAATATCTACAATTGTGAAACACTGTATTACTCTGTATTTTTGGTCGATCCGTAGCGAAGACGAAATAAAGCACGCTGTAACAATCCAGTTCAGTTGGGGTGGATTAAAGCAGCCCAAAATTGGACTTGCCTGCTATTTGCTGAGGGACGTTTGTTGAAAGAGCATTAAGCTAAGCCTCATCTCATACAGCAGAGACTGGAGGAAGCACAAACACACTGATGGGAAGAGCAGGAAAGCCCTTATCTCCATGGTAACTGAGGAACCGACTCTCCTATGAAATGTTACACTGGCAAAACAGTTACCGGGCAATCGGGAACGGGAACTCCCTCACACCAACCGCCACTACACACCATGGTTTATGACTGCCTACCCACAATAGCAGGCACATGCACACACAGCAGGCTTTTTTTTTAGTGTTTATGTTTAATAGTTTGGTTTAGAAACAATGGCATAGTGAACTCCAATTGTTCACTGTTCAGGAACAATTTGATGTAGGCCTTTTTATATTTATAGTAAAAAAGGCATCAGCTGAAACCATCCGAAGTCATTTAACGATGTCATTGGCATTTCTTGTGATATTTAACATATCCATTATCCATCCTTCCATCCATCCCACCATCCTTCAATGAAGGGACATGAGGGGTGCTGACTCCTGGCACAGCAGACTGTTTCTATCTATTAGTTCCAAAATGAATTGAACTGGGAGTGACTCAAAAGAAAAGTTTCCTGCATTTCCAGACAGAGTAAACACTTTTAAATACTCATAAAAGGTAAAACATTTTATATTTCAAGGCAGGCTATATGTGCGTCTTATTTGTTACTGCTCATAAGATGCATTGGAGACAAAGGCTTACTGTTGACAAGCTGAGGTGCAAAGTGAGAAACACATGTGGACAAACACAATGGACTTGCCGAGACACTCTCACATATAATCAAATTTAGTCTACTCTCAGGAACGCTGCAAAAACAAACCTCCTGCTCGCGCTCCGAAGTGCTTCATACGGAATTCACACGCGCACCAGCACCGTATCTGAACACACTCGGACTCACAACCTACCTTGGGGAAATTGACTGTCAGTGCAATTAAAAGAGTCCCCTCGCGGTGTTCTGACAATAAAGGCCTGTGGCGTATGACGCCTGTGCGCGCGCACAAACACACGTAGCGCGCACGCGCGCGGCAGACTGAGAAACGTATCCAGTGTTTCCAGCTGTCACAGTTTGCAGCGGAGGTATTCCCCACTGCAGAGCCCAATCACCACCATCAAGCCCGGCGGTGTTCGCGAGCACATATCTCACGAAACAGCGAAATAGCTGCGTCGTGTTGCTACGCGGAAAAGATATAAAAGAGAATGTGACATAATTAGATGTGAAGAGAATGCCCCTTGTGTGTACCTTAAAGCTGAACCATCAGGATTGACATTTTAAGTTCGACCGCCAACTTTTCCTCAGTCCTCATCCTACATCTCTCTGCTGACTGCCACCCACCGCCCAAATTGATTCTTCCACCCCTCTCCTTCAGACTATCTCTTTCCTGCCCCCCTCCCTCTCGTCCTCCCCCACCACTAGTCACATGGAGGTTAGCGGTGACCCGTCTCTCCTCGGTTTGGTGTCAGTCGCTCTCCAGTGCGCCAAGGAAACAGACGAGAAATAAAACGCGCAGAAACTCTCAGAATCTCTCTCTCCCTAGAAACACCCAACAGCATTCCATCATATCTATTCCCACGGAAAATCTCTCCGGAATTCGCTGAAGCAGCTGGTAAACGATACTCTGTTGAGCGGGTTATTTATAGTCTTCCAACGCGGCAATGGGTGGCTGGAAGCTGCCTGAGAGAACCCGCGGAGCTGCGCTCTGGTAAGCGAACCCTCCGCTCCGTGGTCAGCAAGGATGAAGTCCAGAAGGGATAGACTAAAGATCCCCTCTCTGACTCTCGAGTAAGTTTCTCTTTCTGATTTCCTCCTCTGGTGCACACTGGGACAACAGATGTTATTATGTGAAACTATTCTCTAGTTCTCTCTAGTTCTAATCAGGGCCAGCGATGACATTTTGTTCTCATGAGCTACTGATGGTACAAAAGTATGGAAGCCAATTGCTGCTAAAAAAGTGACGAACTAAATAACTTGTAAATTAGTATAATGATTCACCATCTCATAACGTTGACTTTTTATCCTCAATTATGTAATAAAATAACGACTTTGTGTCTCACAATATTGATTTATTACATCAAAACAATGATTTAATATTACAGTATAATGTCTTATCTCATAATAATGACAACCTATTATCATATAATGATGACTCACAATCTGAAAATATAGCTTAGTGTCTGAAAAATAATGACATATTTCATAATAAAAAATGTTTTGCCTCAATATAATGACATGCTATCTCATAACAATAAGGTATTATAAAATAGCATTATTTTTAAATAGCTTGAACATTATTTTCAGTTAGCGAGATATGATTTTTTAATGTTATTTAAGATAGTAGACATTATTTTGAGATAATAAGTCATTAGATTGAGATAGGAAATCGATTTTTTTAAGCAAGTATTTGGTTTTGAGATTTTAAGTTATTATTTTGAGATGGTTATGATCATTATAATGACTTACAGGATCTTTAATTTTTCATCACATTGGATGAAATGTACTTCCATACTCCAATCTACTAAATTTTCTAACTAATAAACAGTGGTCACTGCAGGACCACCTCTATGGATGTGAGATAAAACATTCAGGTTGAAATAGAAGTAATCTCTGATGTTTTCCCTCCGGGCTGTGAGTTTTGCTTCAGGCTACTCTATAGTTTATACTCTTGTATTTTAGACATCACTGTACTTGTCAGACGAGAGATGCTGAAGTTCTCCTACCACTTGGCATCTTATGGAACATTCTCGGTATTCACATTCTCTTAACCGCTTAATAGTCTTGAAATTGGCAATTTCCCTGCCTGAATATTAATATTTAACCACATGCCCACACAAACACACACATCCTTCAGTTTTATAGGCCTTCCACCTTTACCTGTAACATGTAACATGTAACAGTTGTAACATGTAACAGTTGTAACATGTAACATGTAACAGTTGTAACATGTAACAGTTAAAATGCCGTCTTGTCCACCTTAATTTTCTCTTTTTAACCTTACTTGGGGTCCTCACTCCACAACTCTTGCATAAATCACACGCTCCTTCTCTATCGCAGTAACAAAACAGACAAATGGCTCTCAGTCTTTGGGAGAACAGATATTTTATTTCAGTTTTTGCTAACTGTGAATCACATCAACATCAAAAGTCATAGCTGCAGTCTTATATCCACCCACTCTTCCTCCAGAGCAAATTAAGCATTTTGTGTGTGTTTGTATGTGGTGGGGACCTGCTGCCGTGCTGCTGATCTATAAGGCGTAGGAGCTCCCTGCTCATATGCATTCTCTAATCCATCTATCTGCCTCCTCCGTGGATCTCAGCATAGCACCTACTGATTTTTGTTTTGCTTTAAGCACTTACAGCTTCACATGAAGCCTCACACTGCAGCAAGGGAGGGGCACAGTGTTTTTTGTTGATGACAACTGATGGACATGCCAGACCATTCACATGAGCCAAATCTTTGATATCTAGTTTTCAGTAATGAAAAAATCGCCGGCACGGCACTAAATGTTAATTTGTGAGCAATCATGCTCTTGCCTGGTTGAGAAGTGCCTCTGCTGACACAGAAGAAAATAAACCATCTGGTGGCCACGTCTTAACAAGGCGTGGGAATGACTTATTATTATAGATTTTAAGTCTTTTCCACACCTTATTAAGTCATGGCCACGAAATAATAACTCCTTCTCACTGGTTATTAAGTTGTGGCCACAAGATTATAAGTCTTTTCCTCACCTTATTAAATGATGGCCACGAGATAATAATTCCCTTCCACGGGTTATTAAGTCATGGCCACGAGATAATAACTCCTTCCCACAGGTTTTTAACTCATGGCCATGAGACAATGACTCGTTCCCACGGGTTATTAAGTCATGGCCACGAGATAATAATTCGTTCCCAGGTGTTATCAGGTCATGGCCACAATATTTTTTTTTACCTTCTTCAATATCAACTGAGGGGCTCCGCAGAAAGGCAAGCTTTCCAGAAACAACATTTTCTGCAAGATATTATACGTTATTTGAACATGCAGATTTTCCTGTGTTCAGGTTAAAGTTCTTGTTTTGGGAGACTTCCAATATCTTTTATCTCAAAATAAAATGCAAGAAATATGACTAGAATGTCTTAGAATAAGGCAACACAACTGAAGGAAATTACAAATTTGGTTGCTACCATTGTAATATTTCCTGTAAAGACTGCTGATATCTGGTCAATGACAGCTGCCACTACACATATTTCAGAGTCTCGCTGAGCAAAGCAGAAATTCACTGTGAATGGTGGCAATTTGAGTCAGTCTGAGATTTCTACTCAGTTACGCTCTGGAGAGAGGTTTATATTAATTGCCTATAAAAGGGAAATGCAGGATGGAAATGGCAGGTGATTATTCACTGACGCACTGTTGAGGGCTTTGGTTCAGCGGCCGGTGGGAGAAAACGTGTCGCCATAAAATACAGAATAATGGGTTTCATGCATTGTGTAATTATGAGCCAACAACACCACAGAATGACGAGCCTTTGTACAAGGGCTTTTTTTTTTCTGGCCATCCTTCCGGCATTACTATGACAACATGTTCATTAGTGCTTTGGTAGCCGGTACTATGTTTGGCACTGAGACGCCTCAGTAGAACTTGGACAATAACAAGACTGTAGTGCTTACAAGGCAGAGCTTATATTTCGGTAGGGAAATCAATAGAGAACAGCCGCGGTGGTTGGTCAGCTTGCACACCTAAGGATAGCTGAGCATGTATATTTTGATGCAAACTAGTGTGTTGATGTTAAATGGAAGAGAGTAGTTATTTTTTTTTATTTCAGATGCAGTTTCCTTACTTTAAAGTGCACAAGAACCCTTAATGTAATGTTCCTGGGGGATTGTAGGAACTTCAAGATATTTCTTGTTTCAATGTATCTTCAGTCAAGCCCATATCACTACGTGCAGTGTATTGTTAGATGTCAGACACAACCTAACACTATGAAGTTGCATTAGATGCTAAGGAAACATGTAGGACGTTGAAACCTATTTTCTGGTTTGTTGACACCCAGCTGCAAACTACCTGTGGCATAATTGATTAATTACAATACAACCAGACCAGGAATGAACCATACATCCAAAGAATGTAGCGGCATCTCCCTGCAGGCATTTGGTGAGAGTTTGTCTCAATTGACTGTTTGTGAGAGACAGGCATCAAACTCTGAACCTCCACTAGAACTCTGCTGCCATCTGATGATACACATCAGGTGCTGAGTCAGCACACTAATCTACGCAAACTTGTCTTATCTTACAGTTTGTCCCCGACTTGCCAGAGCCCTACCCTCCTGAGCCCCTGCAGCCCCTGCAGCCCCTGCAGTCCCTTACAAACCCTTCATCCCTGGAGGTAAGAGAGTCAAAGAGATCACACACAGGCTGTTTTTATGGACTTATTGTTTTCCCCAAAAAATTGGAGAAATTATGGAATTGTCATTGCATTGATCATTCATCTTAACATAATGACTAAAAAACTATGCCATGGATCTTTTTGAAATTTTTATACCCATGTAGACCTTATTGCGAGGAAGAACTGGGTAGATTTGGGCAAAGGTCTGTTGTATATTTCCGACACTAGTAGGAGCTTTTGCTCCAAAAGTTTTCAGACCATAGTTTCTCAACAGTTGGTCCGATCTAGTCCAAATTTGGTGAATATCAATCAATCCTATTATATTTTTACTTTAATAGTTCAAATTTTACTCACATGGGTAACTTTTTTATGAAAAACACTGTTTTTCAGACTTTACGTCACATTAATTTGAGGAGTTC
This sequence comes from Lophius piscatorius, assembly GCA_009660295.1. Classification (NCBI taxonomy): domain Eukaryota; kingdom Metazoa; phylum Chordata; class Actinopteri; order Lophiiformes; family Lophiidae; genus Lophius; species Lophius piscatorius. The sequence continues at coordinate 56,272 of VRLP01003282.1, read as the reverse complement.
AATCAGGGGAATTGCTTGGACAACGCAGGGGATTGGAGGTTTTTCGGGGATATACCCTTGCTGTTGGGGACGACAGCAACGGCCAAGTTATATTAGGTTCATAAAAAGCCTCTCCTCTCTGATTCATTCCACTACAAAGACAAAGATTAACAGATCCAATCCAGATGTAGTATGTTTTTTTGTGATATAGTTCAGTTGTTGTACATAAACCGCACCTTTGGACTGGGTGACACGGTGCTTTACTGTGGATCAACATAGGTATATCAATTTCTTTTGATTTAATCCCATGTGCCAAACAAAAAACAATCTATTCCCGTATAAATTCTTGGTACTAAAAACTATACAGCTAAGGGAAGTCATTCTTCATGAATGTCTCAACAGGATTAAAAAATGTTATCTTACCTTATGTTATTGCACAGAATGAAACTATACATTTATTATGTCTTCAGTGTTCGTGTGGTATCATTGAAAACTCCAGAATGGCTGCAAAATGGGCCTCTGGGTCGTGTTGTGAGAATTTTGTTTAAAAATTGACATGACAGAGTTCAGTAAGGAGTGTAAACAGCAGCCAAGATTGATTCCTAAATGTACAAGTTTGACCAAAAAATCACAAAGTCACATCAAAACTATTATTTTCATCTAACAGTTCACGAAAGAAATCACAGTAAATTTGCATATTACCTAAGTATTTTCTGCTGATTGGTTTTCCATTCAGAGATTTTACAGTTTGACCTCTTAAAAAGTGTGGAATAGAAATAGGCACTCCGGGTTGTTTTTGTTATTCTATTGTGCTTCTGTTTCACTAGACCTGAGTATCATTTATTAGTTGATTCTAATTCTACAGTACGTGGGTTGCTAGGCAACGGTGCTGGGTGCTGTGGAGGAGCGGCTGAATCCAGCATGATCCTGGATCTGTGAACAGTGCTAGGCTGTAACACCATACACTCTATAGTAATGAATCGATGAGTCAAATTTTCTCTGTTAAAAAATTAGCAAATATTAGGAGTGACACTAAAATTCCTTCACCTGGTGTCAAAGTATGGCAGATTACACATTTCCTCAGGGCAATATATTCTGAAGAAACCTTCTGCTTTGCTATCTTGAAAACATGTTAATGCTCTTGCATTAGATTGCCTACTTTTATGCAAAAACCTAGCTTCCCTGGGAAAAAATTTGATGCTGATTTATTGATTACTTAGCATTTTTAGGCAAACTGCACAACGTAGAAACCTCTAAACCGTTGCAGAACAAAAGACAATAAATAAATGAAAAAATCAAGCAAATGTTAAAATTAGAAACAAGGGGAAAAGTAGCTAAGTTTGTAGAAAGGTAGTTTTTCGGATAATGATCATCTTACTGTACATTCATCCTCACATTGCAGATACAGTTAGTTGGAAAGCAAAATTATGCTAATATTTAATTTAGCATTCGTCTTTTAAATGCATACATCTAAGATGTTGAATTAACACATTAATAACGACATTTGTCTATATTAACCCTCAAGCCGAGCATAATCAGACTCACAATCTAAATTAATTAATTAATAAGTACTGCATGATGATTTTAAATGAAGTTAAATCGAATATGTATATTCAGGGCAGCATATACACTGTACAGGTAAGCCACATCAGTAGACCTACTATAAGCAGTGGAATGTACCATTGTACAAAAGTTTTGTAGGGATTCTCCCACCACTAAACTCCTTATGGTATAACCCAACAGCATCTCACGCTGCTTTCAAGTTCTGTGGGAAATTCCGTAGCTATGGTTCTGGATTATTGTTTCCATGTCTACAGTTAACCAAACATGATATCAAGGATTTTAATATTAAATGTTTCTATGTTGTTGGCTGAAGTTGACATTTGGCTTGAAAAAAGTATAGAAAAATATAGAAATTCCTCTTAAACAGTCGAAACAGTACACTAAGTTGAAATCCTTAGAGAAATGTCTCAAAAACAAGAAACAGTTGGGCAAGACAGATATCCTGATGTGTGACATCGAACAATACAGTGACATTTTTAAATTTTTCACAACCATTTTAGTATCAAAATGAAGGTAAAAATCTGAACAGAGGTAAGATAGGGAAATTCACACACCTAATAGCTCAAATATAAGATGAACTCTTAAAATGTTGTAGACTTTTGCATTTCTACCATATGTTCACAGAGAGGTTAGTCCTATAATATATAATATATACATATAATCCTTGGATGGATCTGGAAATGAATTAGAGCAAAATAAACAAATAATCTTTCCACCAATTAGTTGGTAAGTTCATGGATTCTAATTCTGTGTATCTGCGTTATCCTGATAGTTTTATTTCCACATTTCTATATTACATTATGAGCAAACCACTTATCTGGGGACATACAGATGCTGATTCTGGCATTATGACAGTTTCTGAGTATTGTACCAATAAATTAAAAAAGTATAAGTGTGCGTGAACCCAACTACAAAAGTAGCTGCAGGTTTTAATTGCAAGTGAAGACCATTTTACAGCTAGAGTATGATTAGAGAGACTAGACATCTCTGCCTACACCATTTTTTTAAACCAAAACCTGGGTAGGTCCCTGGCTAAATCAAAACTAATTCCTATAACACTTATTATCATCAGGCCTCTGAAATAACAAATGAGAACACAATGGCAAGTTTGTTAAAAATGCACATTCCGTTTTGTATCACCATGAGGACATCATCCACTGTTGAGTCAGTGCAGTCAGGGTTTAGCACTCGGACATCATCATGGCAACATGATAAACACCACGTGTCTTGGCCCAATTGCTCAAAGTTGTATTACAACGTGAGTTTCTACATAATGGAGAAATTCTCACAGGGAACATATACTGTTCTGTGAGTACTTTTCATTTTAATACTAAAAATACATTTTGCTGATAACTTTTAAATAATTTTACTGAAGCTTTTTGATTTCAGGACTTTCTCTTTCACTTGTGGTGGAAAATACAATTTCCTGAAGTAAAGGAGTAGTCGGTCTATCATCTGTTTAGTAACATTACTACCTGAAATTTTACTTTTTGAAAAATTAAGCATTTCTTTTTCTTTTCTTTTCTATTTTATAGTTATCTTTTTCTTCATGCCCTTGTGGTCTGGAAGATTACAAACGAAATTGTTTACGTAGTAGATTTTTCAGAAGGAAAGCGGAAGTTACGACAGGTCCGTGAATGCGGCATCAGACTCACACGGATACACACGCAGCCAGCTCTCTCGGACTGCTCATATTAAAGGCTGCAGCGTCTGCATGGGCGCGATTTCACACAAAACAAACCACCATAGGCGCAATGTTTGTGGGACAGGACAGCGGTCAAATAGCAAACTGAGGAGGTAAAAATCTCTAAAGCCAAGTGGACCGAACGAGGCGAAAACCCGCCGAGGAGAGGAGTAAGAAAGACAAGGAGACGATGGTGGGGGGAGAAGCAGCAGAAGCAACCACGGGTTCTTCGTCAGTTTTCCGAACCCTCCATTAACTTTGTTTCAAAAGAATCCTCCAGGATGTCGGATCCGAGTCAATGGTCAGCGGTTCCGTGCCAGGATAAGTCTCATATTGTTCCCGGATCGTTACTGAAACGATCCAAAAGGTAGAGATCCATAGTTCAAACTTTAAGCTAACAATAGTTTAACGTCGTGTTTACCTGCTATTATTTCAAGCATCTGCTCGTCTCGGAGACTTTCACGACTCATTAAAAGTGAGTTAATATAGGGATATTATTTTTAACAAGGTCTCAGCAGAATAGCTCCTCTCTGGCTAACCTCATTTAACGTTAATCCTGTGTTTATTCAGCAGGAGTTAGTGTTGATCCTCCGCCTTTTTACCCAAACAATAACCTCACGGAACACAGCCAATATGTCACATGGCAGATATTTCCTAAAAAATTAGTTTTCTCTGAGAAAACTGTAAAATATAGGACAGAATATAGGTTTATGGTTGAAGACATGCAACTAACGTTACAAAAACTCCTCAATATTGCATTGGGCAGCAACACTATGGAAGTATGTTCAGGTCATGGATGGTTTTGGTGGAAGTTAAAAAGAACGGTAACGTCTTTAGAAGAATCACAAGAAAAAGAAATACTTGCATTTATATTTGTTTACATTGGTGACTATAGTCCTGATGAAGATAATAGTCGGACTTAATTGTCTGACTACTTTGGATGACTGCGCATGCGCCCTGTAGCTGTTGACTATCTGATGGAGGCTGAGTCACTGAAAGAACTGATGTGCCGTCGCTCAATGTTTGGCCAAGGCTTAAGGATTGTTCATCTAGATAACGCATGCAAAGAGTAGTTTTGGGCATTTAGAGTGAAAATACAATTTGTTAGTCACTCAGGACTATTTGGATGTTATGCCACTGTCCAGCCTCCCATGCACAAATGCAAATGGAGTGACCATGTTTTCAAGGTTTCAGCATTAGGCCGATCTGGATTTGCTCTGCAGAACACAACTCTGCATTTCCCAGCTGAGGATGTAATGACAGAAAGCTGTGATTCAGTGGTGTCCCTTAATATGTTATTAGAACCAAATTTAAACCCTCAAAGATGAATACATTATCAAGCTTCTGGGGTCTTGCAGGAATAGGTTCCATAAATGGAACTGCAAAGTCAGACTTGATGTACTCTTTACAACCCAATCCTTACCAGAGCTGGTGGTAATCATATTTTTAGCTGTCGTCTGCGGGATGTTATTTCTTCTGCATGTTTAACAAAAAATGTACTTCATCTGACAATAAAGCTAGCCATTGCTTTGTTGTCAGCAACACATCACACTTGATAGCAATCACGTGTGGATGGAAGCAGGTCCATCCACACGTGTGGAAATACAAAATGTATTTCATGGATATTTTTCAAATTTTGTACTCACATTTACCCCAGTGCAAGGAATAATTGGATTGAGCTGGGGGAAAAGTTTGTTTTATATTTCTGAGACAAGAGGGAGACTTATTGCCAAAAGTTTTCGAGCCATAACTTCACAACCATTGTTAAATTTTGTCCAAATTTAGTGTATATGATATGATGAATTTTGTGACAAAAATATATTAATTCACACTATTCAATTATGGACTATCTGAATATTCATAAACCATTGCCCATCCCTAGATGTTAGTGAAAAGCACCCTTTGTAATCTCCCAGAGCCCAAGAGTTTTTTTCTCCATATAAATTTACATAGCCAGCAGCCAATAACCTTACATTTTCCTTACATTTCAGCTCTGTTGTACTATTCACCATGGTTTCCCAATGAAAGCTGTTCAGTCTCACATTATTGGTCAAAGTTGACCCCCTCTTTTCCACACCAGAGGATTATGAAGTACTCCTCCCTTTACTCGCATGCACACACACAGATTTGGACATCTGTGGCTCAAGCTGGGTCTGCTGTTGCTATTGGTATACCAGTACTTTCAGCCTGCAGTCTGTTGACGTGAGGTTTTCTATTTCTATATGAACCCTCACTGTTTTCGGCTGACATGGCCGTACGGGTCGTGAATTTGTTTGCAGATTAGAGAATCAGTTGCATAAGAATTTCTCAAAACAGGGCTGCTCTGTAGATGTAAATAATCTTGGGTTAAATCTCAGTGGGCTTGGAAAAAGAAACCTGAAATCTTCGAGTTAGGTATTGTCATACGGAGGCAGACCACCACTTGTGTATTTTATGTTATGAGTCTAAGGGATTTTCAACATCTTAAGTTCTGCTTGTGTTTTGCCGCATCATTATGGGATGTATGCATCGCTCTCAGTCGTTGATTCAAAATGAGCTACCAGAGGTGGTCTCCCACACATGCACGTGGGTGTGCGGGCCAGCACAAGAGGAGCAAACTTCTTTTATTTGTCATTAAAAACATTGTGCTGTCATTAATTACTTGAAAGTTATTGAAACTCTTTGAATTATTTATCAATAGTTTCATTATTTTTTCCGAGCATAAATAGTTTAAAATGTTTTACAGGTGCTAATCTCTTAAAAGACATGATGTTGTGCTATTTATCCCTGTCTAATAATCGCAAAGGGATATCTCCTGGTTTTGAACATTTGAAGATCAGGCCTAGGGCTCTGCAACGTTTAATTTTCCATTTCTCTACAAATTTGTAGCATTTCAAAGACTCTATACTGGATCTAAAGCATTTCGATGATGAAAATAATTGTTAGCTGCTGTCCCACATTTTAATAGAACTAAAGAAGTTGTTGGAACTCGTTTATCTTTATAACATGAAGCTGCTGAGCTATTTTGGCATTGCCTACCTGCGTTGTTAAGAAACACTATGCATGTCCAAATTCAAATATATTTGAAATATATCAATGGATATAGAGCATATTAATGCAATCAATTTATTGCCATGCCTAAAACTGTTATGATATAATGCACTGATGCATTACACCTTTAATACCTGCTGTGTGGAATTATTCTGGCCAATACATCGTGTTGGCCACAAGGATCAGGATGACAAATAATGAATGTAACAACGAAAATGTTTACAACTGTAGATATAAGTTAACCCAAATGGCCATAAGAAACTTGTTTCTTCACGAAAATGTAAGTAAAATAAATAGTTTTGTGTCAAACTCAATTTATTCCGCCATTCGGATTTCACTTGCACACACTACTCAACAAATTCCAATAAGTGCTTTATTAATTGCTAGGGTGGTTGGACTCAAACAGGCTTAATTGGCCCTTAGGTCGTAATCATTACTGAATATTCTAACTGTAACTGAGTAATTTTCTCTACAATTTGTCTGTCTTTGTGCTCCAGCTGTCGCAGCAGTAACAGAAAGAACCTCGGAGTCGGGACGCCATCTCCCACACTGTCCCGGCCGCTCTCCCCCCTCTCACTCCTCACCGGTAAGATCTTTTGTGATGTTAGGTGACGTTAATCAGAACAGGTTCGAATTACCCTTGTGATTGGAATATAGTAAATAAAGTGTGTTCCACCAATCCTGGACCAGCGGCTTCTGTAAACATCTTGACTTAACGTGTACATACAGTATGTTGCACAAGTAAACAGTGTAAACAGCTGAATGTTTAATGTTATGGATATGTTTGGATACATCAGATTAACAAAAGTGCAGAAGTGTTTCAGATATACGAGAGGCAAAGGGTAGCTTCTGATTGGTGTCCTGCTTTGTTACTCTACAACAGTAAAACCCCGTAATGTCCCAAACCAGCTGCACCCTATGAAAGAGATTTGCTCAGGAGCTCTTCATCTCAGCCTCATGTGTGGAATGGATGTCCTCTTTGAACTCAATCGTGTCAAGGATTATCTAATCACTGAATGCACTCAGGCTCTAATTGGGTCCCTCTCTTGGGTCCAAATTGGTGCTCAAACACTTGCATACACAGTTTACCATGTTACCATGTGTTACATACCATGTTTACAGATAGGTGCTGTAATGTTTTGAAAACGAATACCATGATGACAGAGTATACCCGACTTGGGTTCTGGATAAAGCTGCTGGTATTTGTGGTAATGGTTACTGCATAGACATGATATTATCCTCATGCACATCCACGTGGTCTTCTCTGCACTATTTTCATTTGATTATTATTTCAGTTGTGCATAACTGTGTCCAAGGTAACTTTGTCTTTCCTCTCTCAGCTGTGAGCAGCCCTCTAGACAGCCCTCGAAATGTGTCGGCCGCCGCCTGCCTCAACTTTCCATTTGCTCGAAGGTATGCCAGTGCTGTTCTCTTGGGTTCTCCTTTCTCTGTCACATCTGAAGCACCTCATATTATGATTATAAGGTACCTGAAAGATTTGTTTTAGTGTAAATTACAGAAACTGCAGTAGATTTTCCCAAGGCCATGTCGCTCTTGTTTACAAGGCCTGATTTTGCATTTTAATTATATATACTTAAAAGAACCAAATGTGGATTTACAAACCAAACCACCCTTTTTAAATAAAGTTTTATTTAGATCTTTAAGAATGTATATTTTCAAACAAATCTTTAGTCTCACCATCTCAACAAAACGTCAATCAAAACAAACAAGTGTGTTCCTGTGCGACTCGGAGTGTGTTCTGGAACGGAGGCAAAGCTTCTGGAGGCTGAAGAGAAACGGCAGCAAGGTGAGGCTGACTCAGCCTGGAGCCTTCGCACCTCTACTAGGTTCTCCTCACTGCCAAATCCTCATCAGCAGGATGAGTGAGTAGAGCCTAGATCTAGGGTACCCCCGTAGCCCACTCACTCATATTTCAACCCAGTTGCCATGACAACCTGCTAGTCTCGCTCCAGGCATCTGTAGCCTTCAATTGAGATGCACCTTGAAGATGTCCAAGAAGAGCCTTTAAAATGTCAAGAAGATTCTTGAAATGCGCATGGAATGAGACATAAAAATGACACCCACTGTGTGGAAATGATTGCTAGCTCCACAATCAGAAGAACCTGCAGTGTCTTACTATTAAAGAAAATAGATGATCTCATGTTTATTCATACCGTAACCTTACAGGTATACTTGTTCTGGGTATGTTTTTGGAAAATAACTAATTCAGCACTGGGTGTGCTTCATAATTAATCAAATTTCCATATTGATCACAATTTAGGCTTTCCACAAGCCTAAATTTTACATAGCCTAAAAGTCTTTTATGTCAACTGATTAGATGATGTAAAAGCCTGGATGTCGATTAACTTCCTTTATCTAACTGAAGGTAAAACAGGTTGTTGTGTTCTGTAGGGCTGACTTCTGGGACAATCTTGAAAATTCTCTTGGCCCATTAGCGCCCTTCAACAGACCTTTTATTAAAAACCTTGACATTGTCCTTGCTGGCCCTTTCAAGCTTCGTAACCAAATTGGCGCAGTGGTTAGCTTTAGCTGCCTTTTTCCAGCTAAGGATCCTGGCCAAGGTCAAGGCGTATCTCTCTCCCCCAAGAATTTGGATAGAGTCATACCTGCCTTCATTACTTCGTGGCTCGACTATTGTAACTTCTCATATGTTGGTGTGGAGCAGTCATCCCTTCGCCGTTTACTGATAGTACAAAATGCTGCGGCCCGCCTACTATCTGCGAGTAAAAAACCTGACCATATTACTCCAGTACTGGCTTCCCTCCAATGGCTTCCAGTGCGGTACTGCATAGATTTTAAGATCTTGCTGCTTGTTTTTAAGGCATTAAATGGATTAGCTATTGCACCTGCATTCTCCAGTCAGAGCACTGCATTCTACTGACCAGATGCTCTTGGCCACTCATTGATCAAAATTAAGAACCAAAGGTGACCGGGTATTTCTAGTAGCAGGCCCAAACCTCTGGAATAGTCTACCAATCATATCAGAACGGCACAGAGCCCTAACATTTTTTAATCTCTGATGAAAACGCACTTTTTTCCCTAGGCTTTTAATACGGGTTGAGCTTTGACATTTCTATTTAATCTGCTCATTTCAATGTTTGTTTTAATGCCATTGAATGTTCTTTAATCCTTTTATCTTACTTGATTTTGGACTGTTTATTTTATCTGACTTTTATATTTGTAATTTATGCTATTTTGTCAGTCGTATCTGTTCAGCACCTTCGTCAACCCATTTGGCTGTTTAAATGTGCTACATAAATAAACTTTGACTTGACTTGACTTGAAATGAACAAGAAAAATGTGGCTACACCCCTTAAAACATTCTGCTCCAAAGCAAATTAAATGCTCTCCAAAACACCACCGGCAGCAGAAGGTCGGGGAGATTTGCTTTACTTGTGCAATGCAGGTAGATCTCTTTGATGCAGTCCAGATAAGAAGCAGTCAAAAGACTTTAATTGATGGACAACACATAGCAGACCAAAAGTGGCATTACCTGTGCTGTCTGCGAAATGTCTATTTTCTTGTCGGATTTTCTTTCTATAGACTTTATGCTCTTTATCATTGAGTATTATGAATTTAAACCCAATAAGGACGTAATCATTTTTATATGGACTTAAGCCTTAATTAATCAAAGAGGATGTTAAAAAAACATTGTAAATTGCTCATTCAATCCATCATGCCAAATTGTGTGTATTCTGCATGTTACGGTGGCACAGGAATTTATATTCTACAACTTTTGAAGTATCCTTAGCGATCTCTGTGTTTCCCGCTGCTTGTAAAGAACACTCCAAAATATAGAATATAAAACATGACTTTCAATTTTGCTGCATGTTTAATGTTTATGGTTACAAAATCCAAACTGGAAACAAGATCTTCTTGTTAGTGATGGCTGGAGGCCAAGATAGGTTTTGTTCTCTAAAGGATATCCTCAACTTAATCTAAGCTGCCAGCCACTCCTTTTCTGTTATGCAAACTATGTCCTTCGATTAATTTAGTTTGCAAGCTTCTTCTTGTGTCCGGACAAATTAAAACTGACAAGGAAAACAACATTGTCGGAACTAATCCCTCAGTTTAATGCCAGGGGTCACAGGATCACTTGTGCGATATCTCCTAATTTCACTGAAACCAAATTCTTTGCTTTTCTCTTTCTCTCTGTTGTTGTGATATCAGTCACCTGGCTCGCGCTGACAGGTATCTACTTTTACCATTTTTGCATCATGTTGGTTTAATTTTTTGGTGCTTTAAATTATGTTATACTGTTTTGCTGATTTGTATGTGGCAAAAAAAAAAGGGGAAAAAAGCTGCTGTGCCACGAAGGGACCGAGAGAGGACTTTTACATATAATATAGGAAAAGACATTAATTTCATCCTCTCATAGTCACAGGACTCCTCCCTCATCTGTTATGTAAGGAGTTGCATTATAAAATGCTAACTAATTCCAATGTTGCTGAGGCTTATGTAACATGCTTGTCCGTTTCCCTCAGAGCCGAGGGCAGGAGATGGTCCCTGGCCTCACTCCCCTCATCTGGCTATGGAACCAATCCTCCCAGCTCCACTGTCTCGGTAAGTAAACCCAAAACAACACAACACAGTCTCTTACAGTTGATATTTGGTGAACATGCGATTTTAACACCTCACACAGCCAAATAGTATATTTGAAAGAATAAATGTGAATGCCAAGCCAGAGACAACTGCTAATTGTTTTACTCTACCATGTGCTTGAATGAGTCATTCTCCGATATGTGCAACTCATTGTTAGAGGTAACATGCACAGTCTCTACATGTGCATATTAAGGAGGAGATACGCCGTGTGTGATTATTCTGTGGGTTTGGGGGCGGTCTTAGTGATGAAGCCTGCTGTGTGCCACTAGTATAAAGAATTTCTAATGGATAGACTGAGGCACAGACCCAGAGATCAGTGGGGACAAAGAGGCTCCTCACTGGCCCCTCACTGCCCCCTTTATACTGAAGCATTAGGAAGAGACTCCACAGATGTCATCCTTCTGGCCGTCCTCTGTTCAGGAGACATGGGCCTTAAATTAAGCAGATTGCATACACGCAGGCTGCATACACGCAGCACTACCATTCAGTTTTAAAATAATTTACTCATTGCCTACGTAGATTTGAACCAGAGAATTTTTTCATTTAATATGATTTTTTTTATTATTTGAAAATCAAGATTACTCTGTTACTGTTCATACCATTACCTTAATTTCCCACTCTTTGTTGTAATCTAATATTTAATGGTCCAAAGTTGTCAACCCATCAGATTTGATCAAAGGTGCTAATATCAATAAATGATTACATCTTCCATTTAAATAGGACCACTGCTGAGTAAGCTGTCAGTGTCATGACTGAGAGACCCTGGCTCATATTTGGAGCCAACTCCAAATATGCACAGCCAAACACCACCTGCAGTTAGTGGACAAAATGCTACATACAATATTTAATGGGTGTTTGACTTAACTGGCTCTTGTTTGTCATCCATAATTATAGCCAAGTCTGGAATAGTTCAATTAGCAAAGTCATTGTTCATTCATTGAACATGTTTTCTATAAACATTGTCGACACTGCAGTGTGGAATTTTTATTTGAGGGTGTTCAGAATTCTCTTGAGTCATTACTAGCAATTATCATTCAGATATTCTCCAATCAACTGAAGAAACGATAAATGAGCCCTATACTTGTTAAATTATCAGCCGTTAATGTGTAGCTTATATACTGTTAAATGCCGTAATTAGACTACCATTACTCACTGGATGGATTCCTTTTTGTGTCTGTAGTCTTCCTCGTCCTCCCAGGAGCGCCTCCACCAGCTTCCATACCAGCCAACACAAGATGAACTACACTTCCTCTTCAAACACTTCCGAAGTACAGACAGCATGACTGATGAGGATGGGAGGCCCTCAACGGTCATACGGCCTCGTTCACGGAGCCTCAGGTAGCCGCTCCCGTTTTCGCATTGCATTGGAATGGGTGGTTGGTTAATAGTTTGTTTTCTATAATGCTCTATGTTGAGGGTTACAACAAGGTCTACAATGTGATTTATATAAAGACTTTTAATGCATCTTGTTGCATGAAAACCGTAATGCATAAACGCCAGCGATAGCAGAGCTTGAAGATATTCTTTTCAATTTGTCCATCCCCCCATCCCCTTCTTGTAAACGTGATATATCAGGTCAGATTATTTTCCCACTAACATACTGTATAATACGGTAAAATGAGTAAAATGATGAAGTGAGAGAGAGAATTTGTGTATTTTTTGGCCTGTCATCAAACAGATAGTACAGATTAAATGCACTGACTGAGGAATTAACACTCCCAGAAAACAATGGTTGTTGGACAGTGCAAGTATGTCTGGCTCTTTTTGTGAGTTCTAGCCCCATTACATGCAGTAGTGGTTGTCTTTCAGACATCAATATATCTTTGCAAATGCAGTATTTGATGTGTGAAGTACTTCCAATTGATCACACAATTGATCTTGGCAGGCGAAGATCTGACTGCAGATCTGTGTGGTTTTACAGCATTTGACTCTTACTGCTCTGTGTCATCTGCATGATGCCTAAGTGTCCTGTGTTCAGGAACCATGTTGTGCCGTGTGTGGGCAGCCAGGTATCGGAGCACCACAGGGTTCTAGTTGCTGATCTGTTGTTGGGGTCGGGGTTGTTTTAGGGGGTTGGAGACATAGAGAGCTGCAGCAGTTTGTGTTGGACAGCATCCACCCAGTTAAACACGGGCACCTTCCATTACAAAAAATGGTGTAAGGAGTCTGTTTACATGTGATATGTGCTCCTTCAACATGTTTGAGTAAGTTGTATCAGTAAATGACTAATGAAGCAATGGTGATGACTCACATTGTTTAGCTGCAGTGAACCTCTGCTGTCGGTCAGTGTGTAAAACAACGAAAAGACATGAAAACTTTTTACTCTAAATTTACCAGTACAAAAGTTACAGAAATTGATAGTTGGCTCACAGTATTGCGTTTTGGCGCGCTGCCATCAGAAGTAAAAGTGTAGATGTAGATCATCAACATCTGTATTCCTGAGTTAACATTTGATGTGTTTATCTTTGGGTAACTGCTTTCATATACACTGTCACCTATTGGCTCATAGGTAGGTTGTATTCGCTCTGATCTCTGTGTTTTTTCTTTCTTATTGTATATTATCTTATTTCTTTTGCAGTCCCGGGCGATCGAGCGTCTCCTTTGATAATGAGATCGTCATGATGAACCATGTTTACAAAGAGCGTTTTCCAAAGGTATGCACATTTCAGTAAAGATGCTGCACACTGCTCTTTTCCAAGTCTGTTCAACATTTGTGTAGTATGATAACATGTGAAGTGTTTTGAAACTCAGTTGGTTGCTTTATGATTTGAAAACAAAGTATTGGATTGAACGTTTGTTCTAAAAGCTACAATTCCCAAGGGTTTGCAGAGTGGTCCCTGGGTGAATAACAGATTAATCCCCTCCCAGAAATATAATGGACATTTGTTGGTGCAGAGATGAAAACTGTGTGTTTGTGTGGTTGCAGGCCACAGCCCAGATGGAGGAGCACTTGCTTGAAATCATCACGCACTGCTCTCCAGAAAGGTCACTCCATTTGGCAGACGGGGTTTTGGGCTTCATCCAGCATCAGTTAGTCGAACTTGTCAGAGACTGTTTGGACAAATCCCAAAAGGGCATGGTGACTTCCCGCTACTTTGCTGAGCTTCAGGAAAAGCTGGACAAGCTACTTCATGAGGTGAGCAAACGGCTAACTGACTTGTGATGTGGAACACATGTAAAAATGTATCAAAGTGGGTTAGATAGCCACAGAAAATAATCTGAATATAAAGGCATGCTACGTCTTAAAGCATCAGCTGATGTGAAGTGATGAGGTTATGAAAGGAGATTAATCGAGTGGGATGAGATGTGCAGTCATGCACACCACTCAATAACTGATAGCCAGAGGAATTCACTATTGATCTGGCGGTGGAAACTGTCACTGTCGTGAAGAGTCACTTTTCACTCACTGGTCTTATCTGTGGTTGTTACAATGTTTCTAGAGCAACCTCTTCTCCTGTTCCTCTGCATGCTGTCAGACAGAAGGAGCGGACAACTCCCTCTACCTCCAGCTGAACTGATAAGTCTGTTCCCATGAGGTGGAACAAATGCTGTCATAGGCAGAAAACCCCAAGGACTCTCATTGTGTCAGGAAATTACATTTTTAGTCATTAATATTCTGCAGGGCTAGTTGAGTTTGTTTGGATATATGTTTTTAAACGCAAATTATCTGGTAGCTCTTGCTAGAGAAATGTCCTCACTGATATTTTACTTTAAAGTTGAAAAATAAAAGTCTTGTTCTCAGCCTTCTTATCATTGCATCAAAGGACACCCTTTTTACAGCAGAAATTGACATGGATATTATAATTGTCTGTTCATGTGTCCATCCAACTGTGATCATATTTTGTGCAGTTCCATCATTTCATGCAAGTTCCATCACAATTAGTTTTGCTTGTTGTGTTTTGTTCCTCTTCTTCAACCAAAGACATTTTTTTTTATACTAATTTTGTTTTGTATGGTTTCCATGGAAAAATGTTCATTTAGCTGACTCTGAAGGTGGGTAATTTGTCTGGCCACCTATGCATTCATGCTTTACCAAATGAACCAGTCTAAGTAATCTTACCTATTAAATATTAAGATTTTTCTATAAATCACAATTTTTGAATGAATGGCGGTCACCCTCTCCTTAACACATGAGCAATATACTCTTCTCTATACTGAGAATGGAAATTGAGGATGTCTCATATACTGAGTCATTTGGTGAAAAATTTCCAACTTTATGGTGGGAGAGATTACTCTTATATTTTAGATGTTCTAGTAGACTCTTACCTTTGGGCAGAGCCATGCTAACCATTTCCCAGTCTTTATGCTAAAGTAACTGCTAATGAATTTAGCCTCATTTCTTATGGATAAGTCTAGGCTGTGCAAAGGACTCGGACGCCAATACATTGTACCACACAGCCGGTGGTTTAATAGTCCAGACTGGACACCAGTCATCTCTGTGTATGGTATTAAGACTCCAACCACCCAGTCATTACTCAAATACGACACTCTTGTTTAAAGCTTTGCTTTATTTGATGCAAGTGTGACATGTTGTCTAATAGATTACGTTTCTCTTAAAGCAGTCCCCATTTGTTTTGAACAAGCTGCTGCTATTTCTTAAAACACTTTTTTTTTCACCGGGTACAGGAATTGGATGGCTCTATTGTTTGAAAAGTATCCACCTCACTTTCAACAAATTATTTTCACTAACACATCTAAGCACTGATGAAAGAGGTCTACATCCTTTCGTAGTTTAATTTTGTGAACATTTATTCTGCTTCGTAAGATTACATTGCATTTTTAATGAACGTGTGGTTAAAAACATTTTGTAGACGTCGCACAGAGATATTCGTTTCAACATTTTTTAATAGAATTATCCTCTTTTATCATCCATCTCAAGATGGATGATAAAAGCAACATTGACACACTTTTAACCAAGCCTCTATTACTTGAAGTTCCCTACATACTGTAAAAAAAATATAATTTGCTATTTATCTTAAAAATATCATTATACTAGGTTTACACAATACAGTGCTGGAGAGTAGTGGCAGACAAGGATGTCGATAGTAGTAAATGCTTTGTTATGGTTATAATCAATTTTCAGTATCATTCACTCGTATTTACTAGTTTTTCCCTGATTTCAAAATATAGTGCTTAATCATTGTCATTGGTTAAATATACTACATAAATAAATTGGCATTTCTTTCACCCCTGCCCCTATTCTTTTTTTCCAGGCCTACGAGCGTTCTGAAAGTGAGGAGGTAGCTGTCATCATCCAGCTGGTGAGGAAGATCCTCATCATAATCTCCCGGCCTGCTCGCCTCCTGGAGTGTCTGGTAAGCAGAGAATTAGAAAATCTTTCCCTAAATGAACATTATATTACTTCTAGTGTCGCACCAATTGCAATTTTCTTGGCCGTTCACCGATTTTTATGAAGTCTGACCGGCAGATAACGTTTTTGGCCGATTCGAATTTCTTTTCTTTAAAGTTTTAAAATCATAATGAGTATTTCGAGGTGAAAATAAAACTTTTTCCTCATTCAGTCCATTCTATGTTATATGTTGACTTTGTTCACGTGCTTCAGGGCTCATGGCTGACTCGTAACTCCCACTAGCTCTCTAACTTTCAATAGAGAACAAGAGAACTTTCGTGAATTTTTTGAATTGCGCAGACCGTTCAGGAGTTACGCTACTTAGAAGCTAATGTTACAAATGTGTGACACGCTAGCGAATCTTACCTTAATGACTAGTATATGGGCGCAAAGCTCTATTTCTCTGTTTTCTGGTAGTTTTTGCATTTTCTAGGTAGCTCAAGCAGTCTAGGAGTTACGGTAATAAGAAGTACGTATGCCAAATCCTGTCGGCGGCGACAGGATAGGAGTAAGAGGGTTAAAGTAGGACTGAAATTATATTCTGACCTTTGTTTTCTCTGAAAATGTAGACATGTGTGACCAGTAAGGATGTCACAATATCAGGTTCTGGTGTCAAGATTATTGCCAAAGCAAAAAGTAAATCAGGTTTTCGCTGTTATTGACACTATGAAAGGAAACACCGAGCAAAGAGAGCACACAGCTGTGTCTGTTGTTTAATGCTTGTGTGTGACCTGTTGGTGGCTTAATGTCAATTTTTACATCCAGAGGTAAGTATTTAGGTAGGCAGGCTTGTGTATGTCAACAACCACCTGCCTGATTTTGTGAAGTCACCAAAGCTGCTCTGTGATGTCATTGTGCATTCTGACACCCTTCTTTCAGGACCAGCATTGACTTTTTCAGCAGTTTTTGCATAAAAACCTATTCAGTGGGATCTGCATTCAGTGGGTATTTGCATTGTTTAAAAAACATATCAATGACATATGGACGCCCATGACCCTTTTAGTGGTTTGAGTTTTCCTATTTCCCAACTCATCAATTTCGGTACAAAATGTTCACTTGCTGCTGAATATATCCACCCACTGCTAGATGCCATTATGATCACATAATTAATGTTATTCACTTCAATTGTCTGTGGTTATTATGATATGGCTGACAGGTGTTTGTCCTGAAAGCTAAATATCTCTGTGCCCATGCATGGGTGTCTTCATGCATTAACTGACACATGAATGGGCAACCCGAATTTTCAGAGCACTTTTGCTGAAAGTCAAGCATCCCGATTACGCCAAGCCGGACATTACTCTTACAGTGGAGTTTCAGTTAAAGGATTTATAACATTAGATTTGGACCGTTGACTTGATCGTTATGTATTTTTACAGACCGAGGGGCAGGCAGTTAGATGCACTTTCCACAAATCCGAATAAAACATCTCAAAATTTGTAAAGTCATATAAATTGCAAACAGTTAATCCTGACATCCCTAGCACCAGAATATGTAACTGATGATCTTTGAATGTTGAAAAGTCTGCAAAATTTCACTTTGTTTCCCCTTTCAGTTATAAAAAAAACCCTCTTCATGTGTAAACATCTACATGGCCACCAGAGTCCCTTTTCTTTGTGATGGCGCTCAATTGACGGGCCATGAAGCCTCTTAGATGAGAAGCTGAACATCTTAGGGACCCAGTTGAATTTGATTTGTTTATGCTGTTTTCCTGCTTTGAGTTCAGAATGTATCAGCTCCTGCCTTTCAGCATTAATGAGACTTGGATGCTTTTCACAGGAGTTCAACCCAGAAGAGTTTTATCACTTACTCGAGGCAGCAGAGGGTCATGCTAAAGTCGGCCAAGGAATCAAGACGGACATCCCGCGGTACATCATTAGTCAGCTGGGTCTTACACGGGACCCATTAGAAGGTAAAGCTCTGTCACAAAGTGAGACCGCACATCCGGTTCAAACTGCAGTAGTCACACAGAATGACACACCAAACAAACACACTGAAAGAGAAATATGTGTGAAGCCTTTTAGCTATAGTATAGTCACTTTATTATTACACTTGTTTTAGGTATTGGTTTAGAACAAACAAATATGAACAATAATGTAAAAATAGAAATAACACCACCAGTTCTGTCTGGGGACAGATGCCTGTGTGGCAAAACATTCAGGTTAAGTCTGTTTAAAAATTCATAAAAACAATTCTGCCACACAAAAAAACTACATGTTGGAGCCAATTTCTCTACAGACAAATAACATTTACAACACATGACAACCCTCAGATGGTCCAAGAACAGAGAACAGTAAGTTCACTGACAATTTGCCAATGAAGTGTGAATTCTCTCCCCCTCCCCCCTTTCATTCTTTCTCGCTCTTTCGCTCTCTGTTATATTTCTAGACATGGTACAGCTTGAATTTTATGATGCCAATCCTCCAGCGGAACCAGAAGCTAATGTGGAGGTAAACTTATAAGTACTCACTACATATTATAAAATAATTGGTTTAAGATTAAACGTTAAGAGAAGATGCACCTTAAACAAATGCTGTCTTCAAACATGGACACAGATAGATCTCTTTTTTGTTTTTGTTTCCAGTGACCTATTTTGTTGTGAATGGTGACCATAAATATTTTAAATCAGTAGGGTTTTTTTTTTTATATATCATTTTTTTTTGGGGGGGGGGCTACAAGAAGCCAATGAATTCAACATTCAACAACATTCAACACTCTTATTTACCCCAAAATCAGACAGTTTGAAAGCCATATATTAAAGATTGGGATTCTAAGTTGATCCACATGATGTAGTCAGTGTAACAGACTGCAGGGTTTGCCCTACACTATGATAATCCTAACAATAATGTTTCTACTACTGAGCTTTATTTTCAATTCATCCAAATAGCTAACATTATGTTCCTGTCTTCTCACGGTAGAACAAGGCTCCACAGACACTGACACCAACCCGAAGGAAACCTCTGGAAAGTGACTTTGAAACAATCAAACTCCTCAGTAACGGGGCTTATGGGTAAGAAGAAATGGCATTTGTTTCCGTTTTCTTTGCTTTAATAGGCCTTGTTTATTATGTGTCCAAAAGACTTATTACAAACTTATTTATTATTAATTTGTTTAGACAATGGTTCTGTAAACTTTGGTGTAAGAAAATTAACTCTTTAGTTAACTGGAAATTCGTCAGTGATATTCCTTGGACATATTTTGCACTGTCCCAGCTCTTTGAGAATAGTTTGTATGCAGCATTGTCAAAGAGTATCCTGAACAGAATGCGCCTAATATGACTCATGGTGTTTGACAGAGCCGTGTATCTAGTCCGGCACAAGGAGACCCGCCAACGGTTCGCCATGAAGAAGATAAACCGTCAGAACCTGGTCCTACGGAACCAGATCCACCAGGCTTTTGTGGAGAGAGACATCCTAACTTTTGCTGAGAACCCCTTTGTTGTATCCATGTTCTGCTCGTTTGAGACGAGGCGACATCTCTGCATGGTCATGGAGTATGTTGAAGGTAGGAAAGAAAGGCTGCTGAGAATTACCTGCATGTATTTTTGTGGTCTAGACATTTAGGTCTGTCAAATTCTTCCTACATTTAGTGGTCACCTTGAAGATAACAGACATGTTAACACAGAGCTTATGGGTTTCTCTTTCTTTAAGGTGGAGATTGTGCAAACTTGCTTAAGAACATGGGCCCACTGCCTGTAGAAATGACAAGGATGTACTTTGCTGAAACAGTTCTGGCCTTGGAGTACCTTCACAACTATGGTGTAGTGCATCGGGACCTCAAACCTGACAAGTGAGAACACAAACCTGTTTCCCATTTATTCATATTTATCATATTCATATTTTCTTCTCTCAGTTCTTGGCTTTAGTATTCATTAAATTTAACCTCAGGGTGTGTGCGATGATGATAGATTTTGCCGTTTTTCCATCTTACAGCTTGCTGATAACATCTATGGGCCACATCAAGCTTACAGACTTTGGCCTGTCTAAAATTGGCCTGATGAACATGACCACCAATCTGTACGAGGGTCACATGGAAAAAGACACCAGAGAGTTTGTTGACAAACAAGTGAGTCTGTTTGCAATGTAGCACCGTGTATCTTTTTGCGTGTGAGACAAATATCACAAATTAGCACCTGCAGAAATTTCCACTCCCTGATCTGTGTTGGTTTGCTTGTGCAGGTGTGTGGCACCCCAGAGTACATTGCCCCAGAGGTGATCCTCGGGCAAGGCTATGGGAAGCCAGTGGACTGGTGGGCGATGGGAATCATCCTCTATGAGTTCCTGGTCGGCTGTGTTCCATTCTTTGGAGACACACCTGAAGAGCTTTTTGGACAAGTTGTCAGTGGTGAGCGCAAAAATTACATAAATTATTGGAAGTACAGGAGTTTTAGTATTTGATCCTGTTACTATATATTACCATCTTGATTTCAGTTGACTCTTTCCAAGTATAAAATCTTTTCTCCAAACAGCTCCACATATTAGAGTATTCTGTATGCCTGTTTTCCCTGCACAGAAAATAGAAAAACAAGATATGCAAATGATTTAAGTACAAATTTGACTTTTCTGTTTTTGACAGATGAAATCATTTGGCCAGAAGGAGATGATACATTACCTGCTGATGCCCAGGATCTTATTACCCGCTTGCTCAGTCAGAATCCTTTAGACCGACTCGGAACTGGTACTGATCCGTTTGCTGCTGGTTAATGCATGAAAAGTTTGATATTTTTATCACATTGATACTGACAAAATGTGGAGGTTTTCCCTAAATCTGAAAGATCTGTGCAAGATTTTTTCTTGAGAAGATAATGTTTGAATAACAAAATGTGTACTTGTCCAAAGCACATCATTTGCTTAATTACATTTTCATCTCCTAATCTAATTGAACTCTTAAAGTCGCAGTTTTTTGATTGGCTGTATAAATTGTACTGTTTGTAGGTGGAGCCTCAGAGGTCAAACAGAACCCCTTCTTCTTGGGTTTTGACTGGAATGGACTCCTGAGGCAGAAGGCTGAATTCATACCTCAGCTGGAGGCGGAGGACGACACCAGCTACTTTGACAGTATGATATATATTAGACTTTTGTTAAGATGTACAAATGTTTGAAATCTGATTAGTGGAAGCTTTTCAGTCTTGGTATTTTATTCTTTGTCCTCTGTTCATCTTCTCAGCACGTTCAGAGCGCTACCATCATTTGGCGTCTGATGAGGATGAGGAGACCAATGATGAAGAATCTTCCTTGGAAATCAGCCAGTTTGCTTCCTGGTCACATCGCTTCAGCAAGGTAAGGGCTGCACATTTGACATAACTAGAATTATTATGCTTTGAATACTGGTCTTTGGAAAAGTAATTGAAACATTTTTTTATATGGATTCTTAATTTATGTAATTGTAGCTACAATGTTTAAGTTATGACTGTGATCGAATTGAAATCATTCAAGATAACTATCACCACCAAAAGCGATGTCGTGTTATGTTAGAGAAACAGGTTGAGTTAATAAGCTTGTCACCGTGCCTTAATAAATGAGTGTTTTTGTGATGCCAATTTGCCAAAGGCAGTACGAGTGCAAATTGTTACTTCATAGTTTCACTTTGAAGGTTTAGACAAGGGCAAGTTATTCAAGCTCTATTTTTTTAGTTTAATAAATAAGTAAAATAAAATCACCAATGCCAAGAAAGGAAGTATTCTTACATATATTCCTCGATAAATTCAGTACCTTTAGCTTTTAATTTTCTCTTTTATCAAACTAAAATGAGCATTTTTTTCTCTTATTAACTCACCTTTTAACAAACTCCATTCACAACTGACCTGTGTGAAATAAAACTGGCCAAAAGAATCCTGGTTTTATTTTTTTAACTATCACCCTCTGATCCTCAGTTCAGAGTAAGATGTGACAATATATCGAGCTCTATGCAGGGTTTCCCTGCTGCTCCTGCCTGACTCTGTTGATTTTCTGCTTCTCCGCCTTTCTTTCGTTCAAGTATTTGTCTCACTGTAAATCATCTCCGTATTGTATCCCTTGTTGTCAAAATGGCATCCAACAGTCTCAGAAGTCATGGGCGGTTCTGGTCTGGTGTTCTGCTGTCATAACTGGGAAGCTGCTGATTCCTGTGACTCGACTCGTGATGAGACGATATGATCAGATTATAAAATACAGAATTTACCTATGCCTGTCCAGCTCTGTCACAATAACAGTCATATGTTTATTCAAGGGTGGAGTGCCTCTAGTGTTTATGCATTACATCATCTGGAAACTCCTCAACAATCAACTATTTATTTTATGCCATCCGTCCTGTTCAACTTCTCAAGGTTTACAGCAGCACAGAACATCTGGCGACTCCATCCAACATGAGCTTCTCCTCTGACCGCAGCCACAGTGAGGACAAAGAGGAGCGTGGTGACATGGGAGGTCCTTCCCCCACCCCAGCAGAGGGCAGTGGAGAGCGGGGACAAACGGGTCGCATGGCCAGGTAGACATGGGAGTATAATATTTATACTCGTGTATAAATATTATACACGAGTATAAATGTAACAAAAGCTGCTTTATTCCTAGTAGAATCTTTTGAGCCTTTTGTCAGTGTTGTTACGAGTTTACATACAGTACATTACACTACATCTGACAATTTCATTTTGAAATGGTTATAATATCCAGTTTGAATTTAGTGTTGATGTGTTGTGTCATCACTTGGCCCAGTTTCTTTAACCTTGGTTTTTCTGGTCTTTGGCTGCTTGTAGCCTTCGCCCCAGGGCTTCCTCCAGCTCCTCCCAGTCTGAGAGGAGCACCAGTCCTCTGGTGATGAGCAGCACCCATAGCCTAGAGACAATGCCTCGCTTTGCCCTCTCAACAGATGATGAAGGTAAATCCTGACTGATAATGTTCATATTTTTGGTCACAACATGCAACAGGCATGAACAGTGAGCATGACGATTTCTCCTGCAGCTGAGGTGGTTGTTTCAAACCTGCGGAGGATCAGGATTCGCAGCAACAGCACCGGGGCCAAACACTCATCCCCCAAGGAACCGACAGGTCCTCGACGCTTCGGGAACCAGCTGGAGACACCAGACAGACAGAGGCTTCCTTGTGGAGGCAAAGTTCCCAAGTCAGCCTCTATCTCAGCTCTGTCCCTCATCATCACTGCAGGTAGAGAAGGTTATCAGCAACATTTCCAAATCAGCATAGTCTTCTTAAGTACTATGTGTAAAAATTAAACATCCAGCTTAATCAACCTGTGATTCAGATTGATTAAACTGATGGGATTCATACATTTTTTGTTTTTCTAAATAAACAGTTTAGCAAAATTTAAGTATTCAATATATTCTAATATTTATAATCCCCGGAAAGTCGGGGATATTACGGAATCATCATTGTCGCAGATCCTTCGTGTTAACGCAATAACTCTAAAATTATTTTACAGATCAATTTCAAATTTTAGTCCCATGTGGACCTTTGTATGAGGAAGAACTGGAGAGTTTTAGGGAAAGTTATATTGTTTATTTCTGACGCTAGGGAGAGCTTCATCCCTAAAATTTTCATGCCATAATTTCTCAACCGTTGGTCCCATTTTTGTCCAAATTTGGTGCGTAGGAATCCACTCAAGGAGATCTATCTTGTAAGTGTCATATGTTACTTTAGTAGTTCATATTTTAGGAGTGAGCTTTTTTTTTTAAACGAAAAATAGTATTTTTCAGCCATAATCGCCTAATTGTTGGTTAGTTTTTGTCGAACTTTTGCATATGAATCGACTAAAGAACTATCTTGTATGTCATACTTTACTCTAAAAGGTCATATTTTACTCTCTCAGAACAACTCTTTATTTAAAAAAAGCATTTTGTGCTGTTTGAATGATTCGCCTTTCAACTTATTAAAAAGGAAACTATGCTGTGTTTCTTTCAGATGACTCACACAGCGGCCTCCAGCCCAGTCCAATCTCCCCGCGCTCCCTGTCATCCAATCCTTCTTCCCGTGACTCCTCCCCCGGCCGGGACCTTTCGCTCAATGCTGGCATCCTGAGGCCCCCCATTGTCATCCACACCTCTGGAAAGAAATATGGTTTCACCCTACAGGCCATTCGTGTCTATATGGGAGACAGCGATGTCTACACTGTGCATCACATGGTGTCGGTGAGTGTGACCATGAGACATAGATTGCTGTGAAAAAGCACTGGACCCACTTGAGTTTTCTTTCCCTTTTCTTTGTACCTCATGTTAAGTGTGTCGTCCTCCTGAGTAAAAACACAAAAGTTTTTAAGATGATACTTAAATGTTATTAGGATAAAAAGTTATCCAACAACTGAATCAATGCTGTGTTAAAGTTATCAGCTAGTTGTACCACCTATAGAGAACCGATATCAAACACTTCTGATAGCTGGAGATCGGTGTCTGACAAGGCTGTGGCGGAATTTTGCCCCACTCTTTTTCGGAGAAGTACTTTAGTGTAGTCACATGGTCATGTTTGTGAGCGTGACCGGCTCTTTTCACATCCTGCCACAACCTCTCAATGTTCAGATTTTGATTGGACCACTCCAGAACTTCTATTATAGTTCTTTTGGTCCATCCAGAAATTATCTTATTCTGCTGCTAAGTATAATATCAGGCTGCGTAACAGGCCACGTTAGTGCTAGACAACTTTTTTGGTTCAATGAATAAAATTACAATTTAAATAGTTATTATGTTTGCTCACGGTGCCTTTGTTTTATGAAAGAGTTTGTTTGAAGGTCCGACATAGTTTAGTAATAGATTCAGCTAAAAATTCAAGAAACCTCAAAGGTGTTCAGATACTTTTCCAAAGCACTGAATAACTGGCTTCTTCTCAATTAAACAGACAACTTCAACCATAGAGTTGTTTTTATATGCCACGTGTCAAATAATGCCCTTTATCTGATGATATTGAACCAGAAGCTCGAGAGTAACAAATGCTTTGGTGCTCAGATTATACTCCTCAACACTCCTCACCATGTTCCTGTCTTAACAGAGTGTAGAGGAGGGTAGTCCAGCTCACCAGGCAGGTCTCTGCACTGGAGACCTCATTACCCACGTGAATGGAGAGTCCGTACAAGGCCTGGTCCACCCTGAGATGATTGAACTGCTACTGAAGGTATTACTCACTTTGTCACAGTTTTAATCTAGTTTGACATTCAATCTGTTACATAGTTTTGTCCTTAAAACAAATGAATCGTCTCTGCCTTTGAAATGAGCAGAGTGGAAGCAAAGTGGCTCTACAGACTATTGCCCTTGAGAACACGTCTATCAAAGTTGGCCCCGCTCGAAAGACCAAAAACAAAGGAAAGATGGCTCGCCGCAGCAAGAGAAGCAAAAGGAGAGATAATTATGACAGGTGAGAAACTGGGGTGTGGTACTCTATCAGCTTCTGCAGTTCTACAGTGTTTTTGTTTACTTTGAGAGTGTAGCAGAAAAAGAAGCCTGCAAATGTCATTGCGGTGCCTCCTTCCAGTGTTCAACTCTGTTCATAGCAACTTATTTTTACTTTGAGTATATCACTGATGATGTATTACATGGTATTATGCTGCTGAATATTTTTCCTCGAAAGTGGAGGTCATTATTGCTAATATAAATCCAAAAGCTTGTACTAACATACATTTTGTATTTGGTGCATACAGATTTGTTTGAATACAGGAAATATTTAAATGTGAAATTGAACATTAAAAACAAGAAATTTTTCATGATGACAACTACTGTCATTTACAAGATCCTAAAGACTTTGCAGTTCTTAAGATCATGTAAAACACTCCCGACGTTGGTAACCACGTCATTGCTTACCTTAATGAACAAAAGAATATTACATATCTAAATCTTTTCTCTCTTTCCTCCAGACGACGCAGCATCTTGAAGAAGCTGTCCAAGCAGAGCACAGTGATGCACAGCAGTCGCAGCTTCTCGTCAGGTCTCCACCACTCGGTGTCTTCCAGCGAGAGCCTCCCAGGCTCCCCGACCCACAGCCTTTCTCCCGGCCCCTCTACACCATGCCGTAGCCCCGCCCCCGACCATCATCAGACGTTTGGTGAGCGCAATGTGGCAGAAAGATTGTTCCTCATCATGACTGAAATACGGTGGTAGAGGCTTCCGAACCATTGTTCAAAAGCTGAATCTAGTTCATTTTCCTCAAAGGTTCTACCTAGAACAATCAAGTACCGAAGTGGTGCCTTTTGATATAATGGGAATTCGATTAGTTCAGTTTTTTTCTTTTTCATGTTTACAAGTTGAATTTGGGCTCATTCTGTTGGTAGACCTGGTCCCATTTCCAAGTTTCAGTGTGGAAATTGTTCAAAATCTTGGCAGAAAACTGTATCTACACATTTCCTATGTACTGAGACAACTTGAATCAATTCTTTCTAACTATCTGTCTTCAATTAAGTAAACCATGGCTGAGGATCTTTAGTATTATATAAATATGACAATTACCTGAAAGTCAGAAGAGGCTTTTAGTTTCAATATCAATGGTGCCATGTTGATCATTCTGGCTGTGCAAAGATTCGCTAGATATTGAGTCTACTCCAACTTGATGTGCAATATTTTATATTGATTTTCCTCTGCTTCCCAGAAAATAACTCTCCACAAAGCACATCACCTTGCTCCAGTTCTCCCAGTTCCCCTGCTGCCCATATCCGGCCAAGCTCTCTCCATGGCCTGGGCTCCAAACTCAACACCCAGCGCTACACCAAGGTGGGCCGTCGAAAGTCAACCAGCAACATCCCCCCTTCCCCCCTGGCCTGCAACACATCCACTCAGCCCCTTTCTCCACAACGCTCTCCCTCCCCTCTCTCAGGCTTTGCCAAAACCCTTCACACCTACCATTGCAAAACGCTTTCCCCACCTACTATTGTTAGACACATTGTGCGGCCCCGCAGTGCCGAGCCACCTCGATCTCCTCTGCTGAAGAGGGTGCAGTCAGCTGAGAAGCTGTCTGGTGTGTATCATGCAGATAAGAAGTCATACACTCCATGCCGGCACACACTGGAAGTGCCATTTTATGGTGAGGGGGACCTACTAGGTGACCTGGAAGCAGAAGGTTCTCCTGGGGGGTCATACCTTGGGCCTGATCACAGTAGGCTGGGGGGATACATCAGCTGTAAGAGGATAAGAGACTCTGGGATTGAACCATCAGAGCAGCTTGTTGTGATGCGAAAGTTGAACCTGTCAGAGCGTCGTGACTCCTTCAAAAAACAGGAAGCAGTGCAGGAGGTGAGCTTTGACGAACCTGATGAGAAAACCAGCAACCCAATTACAATGACAACCACAGCACCAGGGACCCAAACACTACATCAGCCACAGCAACACGGCAGGTTCTGGAATCTCACACAAGCCCAAAAAAGTGAGGAGGTGGTGCCGCTGGTGAGGAGGTTCACACTGGTGCCCCAAATCGCTGTGCATGGTTCAACAGAGAGCGAGCAGGATGAGTGGGAGCCGTGTTCAGATGGAGAGGAAACCAATGATAATTCTGAGCTGGAAGCAGGCATGTCTTCATCTCCAGCGCAGCAGGCAGCAGAAATCAGCTCCACTGGTCCTCAGGTTGGACCATCCACAGAATGTAGAGGGGATACTCCACAAAAAAGCATTTAAAAAAATGTAGAACCCACCACTGCACAATGTGCTCATACCTTTCACTTTGTAAACTCATTTTCAAACTTGTTCAGCTGATCGTAAGTGGAGAAGATTTTACTTGAATTTTGTAATTGTAAATAGTTGCCATAAGGTGTTGCAAATGTTCTTGTCTTATTTATTACACTTGTGTGTAGCTATAAGTGAGTTAGATACAGGGGAAGAGGGAAATTCTCAATGGTTCAAGAGCCAAAGCGCAACAATTTTGTATCCATAAAATGTGGTATTATGTCGTTTGCCTTTTTTTAATAAACGTTTATTTTTTAAAGAGATCATCACAGAAGTAGTTATGATGCTGTGATGCCATTGTTGAGGGACCAAAAGGTACGTAAAGTATTGTTAGTTGCAGAAGTTCGTTGTCTGATGTTCTATTTCTTTTCTCAATCCCTCCCTGTTAGTAATACTGCTTTAATTTGATATCCATAAATATAAGAATGATATTTGATTCTCACTGTGAGCAGGGTGATTGGTTCTCTTTTACAACCTAATCACATTTATAGAAATTAATTAATTAATTAGATTGTTGATCGAGATTCTTGCAGCTTTAATTCATGGTAAAGGATGCCGTTCTTCTGAAATGTGGAACCAGTTCACACCGTCAAATTGTGACTTGGAGTCTAATTTGTTATAAAGGAGATTTAAGAGAGGTATTGGTATATCAGTTGAAATCATTTTATGAATCATTTAACATCTGCACTGTGGCTTATGGCTATAAACTGGGTGTGACTCCTTGTCATAGAGGCCTCTCTAATAAGTTTTGATCCAGTGTTTATTTTTTCAGCCCACACTTGTAAACAGTGGTTCAGCGTCATCCATTGTCTCTTGTTCTAAGAAAAGCTTTTGGTTTGCGGGAAAAACATTGTGACGCCAAATCAAGGTGTGCGCCCTCTTCATAACCTGGCGAGAAAATGATTTTGTTAAAAGCATTTTGGTATTTATTGTTCAGCATTTTTTGTTCTTACTTAGTCATAAGACTTTTTGTACCTGGGAATGTGCTGGATCCTCATGTGCTACATGTTTCTAATTTTTATCGACATCAACATATAAATGGTTAATTACCGTGTAGTAATGTTTACATGGAGGGGATGTGTGCACTAATGTATTTTGGCAGGAATTTTGTAAGTGAATGTTTGCGTTAAAATGAAAACAAGACCCTTGCATTGAATTCAACTCCAGGGCTTCTTTGAAAAAATATTTTTGTCTTTGTGTGTACAAATAGTGATGTATATTTTGATAAAAAACAATGATATTTAGTTCAAAATCCTCTAGTGGTCAAGATATGCACAATGATAGTTTGAGACACAAATATTTCCCGAGGTCTGGCTTGAAGGAGTGGCAGTTGCAAAACCTTATTGGGATTAATAGGTTTTTCACATCCAGCACATTTTCCAGTACACAGACAGTGGGGTGTTCGGACCTCCACAACAAAAAGACTTTAAATCTCATGATGATGGCCTTTACAGAATGCTGATTTGTCAGCATAGAGGTTACGTTTCACTGAATGGCTAAGTTATGGTTGCAATCTGTTAGATTAGTTTACAATGAACTAACATGCCTTTAACTCTGAAATGAACCTCTTTGATATTATGAATTTTTTTTTTTTTTTAAAAACACTCGTCAATGTGTTGGTTTTTTGTTTATTTTGAAATGGTCCTCAAAGAGCAATTTAACACCAAGCTGAGAAGCATGTTTTATATGCACATTTGTGGCCACCCATTTGAAAATACCAATTTTCACAAGTGTCATGTAAAGGAGCAATCCCGGTATTATTAACTGAACTAAGGGAAGAGATGCAACCTTGTTCACATAGCTAGATATCTGCCAGAAAGCCTTGTTACCTGGCCATGTACACCTGGTTTATGGTCTTGTTTACATGTGTATATTTGCATGTAAAGATGTCATTCAGGGAAGGTAATGCTTCAAACAAAGGGACTTATGAAACATTGTTATTCTAGAGGTGTGTCAGTAAGTCTAGCAGTTAATACCAGATTGGACACCATTTGTACAATTCACCCATTTGGAAAGTGTGGGACAAACTGGTGCTATAATAAGGCTTGAATGTTAAAAAAATTGGCACATATACAAATAAAATCCACTAGTCTTCTAAAATGACAATACGTCGTTTGGAACAAAAAAAAATTCCGGTGCAAACATGTAGTTTCTCCTAATAACTTTGTGTTATTTTATGTAAGCATAGATTATGCGTGATGAGATGGCTGTATGGTAAAGGATTCCAACTGCTTGATTTTAGAAAAGAAAAGATTCTAGGCTGCTGTTCCAACTTACTCTTCGAAAGAAAACTGGCAGGTCAAATTGTTGTACATGTGCACACGTTCTCCTGTGGACTGTTGTGTTCAGTGCATGCTGCATGAGATAAACACACATCTGTAATACTTGATTGCATGGTATACTGGCGTTGTCGCCCCTGTACTGTGTTTTCTTGTGCAACAAATAAAATTTGTATTTCTCTTTGCCTCAGTCAGACTCCACTGGTGCTTGAGTTTTGTGTATTTCATCATTGTTCACCACTGAAATTACACTCGGGGGATAAATAATCAAACCACTCTTTATTTGAGTCGATTCTAGGCCCCCTTTTCCTTATTATAAAAAAAGACCATGATACCTTTATTGCGCTAATACAAAATGACAACTGCCTTGTTACACTAGCCCATTAAATGTAAGGTATAAAATATGGTTTATTTTCATTCAAAACAAATTGCTAAATATTTGCTGTTAAGATGCAATTTTGAGAGTTTTTAAATTTGTACTTTTAACAAGACATTACACTTGCACTAGTGATACCAGTCACATTAGAAAGTACTCAACGAGCACATCCCTCTAAGCAAACCTTACCATGGTGACCACATGACTCGTATGGAGTTATATTCCTGCCATAAAACTTTTGAAAAATCATCCTTAATCAATAACATCCTCAATATAATCCACAAATTGAATTACTTGTCCCCCCTACTCAGAGCTTACATTTCCAATAAATTTAATTAAAATTTATTACAAAACTTTGAGTTATCCTGTTGACAAACAAACACCACCAATGACATAACTTCCAATTCCTGTGACTGAGGTGATCATTATAATTAATCAAGTAAAATCTAGCAGGAATCTAGCAGAAATTTTAATTTTTAACAGCTTCTGAAAGGTTGCCACATATAATGCACGTTCATCGTCTCTGTCGCATTGATGTTGAAAAGAGTTTAATAGTGTGAATTTAAGGACATGCATTTTCAAAGCTCTTAAAAATAATACTATAGTAAATTTCAGCTGGACTAATTGAGTGAAATTAACAAGTTGCTGTTTATGCATGGTCTTAATAGAAGAGTCAAGGATAATGAACAGTAGGGGGCAGCAGCGTAAAGTGTGGCGTCCTGGTTGACATGAACTCTGCCGGAAAATGAAGAACAAGACGTGTGTCCTTCACAACAGCAAACATGGCGACTGCTACCAAATTGATCCAGAGGCTCAGAAATCTACTGGCTGGGGTAAGCTATTCAAAACCACGGACAGCCTTTATTTCCAAATTAGGACGGACTGTGGGAGAAATATAAGATTATCCCTGAGAGACCGTTTTGTAGTGACGTGATTATTGAATGCGCAGAAGTTGACTCACCTTTTATCATTCCGTTCAAGCTAGGATGACAGAAACGAATAATAAATGTAGCAAACATCATCAATAATTAGATTGGTTAATCGATTTACATTTCTTTTTCAGCACAACCTACAATCAAAACTGCAGCTCAGATATGAAGAAGTTGCTAAGAGGTAAGAGCACGCGGATTAGTTCACTTCAGTATACAAACGGGTAGTGTCATTAAGATCTGGGTCGTTTTTTCAAGATATGTACAGATTAGAAAAAACCTTAACAATTCAAGGATACGTTTCGCAATTTAAAGAAAGTAGATACTGGTGTGATTGCAAGTACTTGAGTTTTACGTTTTAAAATGTTCAAATTCAATAAGAGAATCCATCTCCATGAGTTGTAATGGCTTATTCCATTCGTTTGTTACTTATTTCTGTTGTTTCTCACTTATGCTTAGTCTATTTTGCTATCCTGCTTTGCTATTGTAATAGTGCAAATATCCCCATTTTGGGAATAATAAAGGAATATTTTATCTTAACCCCGGTAATAATTAAAGAGGAACATGGTTTGATAACAATCAAATTTGTACCATGAGACCTATAACAGCTGCAACCATAGTTATTACCCATATTAGGTTACAAAATTGTTTTGTGATCTTGTTTGATAGTGTTAGAAATAAAATAAAGGGGGACATGGTGTCCCCCTAAGTTTTTTGAGCAGGGCATTTAATTAATAATTCCCAAATGAACACTTATTGTGGAATTTATGTGCCTCAACAAGGCAATGTTTGTGGCAAATGTAAATGTAATCAAATTCCTGTTTTTAATGATTTTATTATAAAACCTAAATCACTGTGAAGTGTTTTTGGCCTTTAATAAGCTCAGTCTCAGACTTACCATGCTGAATCTCATTTCGTCATCTCACTTGTACCTGCAATATCACAGCCTCTAGAATTCAGAAATTCAAACGATAATTGTACTGGCACTGCTTAAGTGGAAGATTGAAAGTCTTTTGATTACTTGTGGGTAGCTCTACATTGAGAAATAATATATTCTCTATTTTTTTCCCCAACACTCAAGGACACAGCCGCCACCTAAATTGCCTGTAGGCCCGAGCCATAAGTATGCTGGGAACTACTACTACACCAGAGATGGACGCAGAGAGTCAATGCCTGCGACAGTTGTCATGTCTTCACAGAAAGCACTTACTGCTGGCAGGTAAATTAACCTGTCAATGTGTTTTCAAACTTACCATTTGTCTTGTAGTAACTTGATTAGTGTATTCATCAAGCAAAGCAGGCAAAGCTCGGCAATGACTGAAGAACTTTGGGTGGAGCTTCCTCCGCCGGAGGCTTTGCTCTGACATGATTATGAAAACAAAAGGTTTCAGCTTCATCACACTTTAAACATGAATTCAACATGAGAAGTCGGGATGCCTTTTAATATTTTTCTAGACCTGATACTAGAAGATGATACTTTATATAAAAAAAAAAAATTCACTACTGTATTTCCTGGTGTTTCCAGGTGACTGGTTTTTAACAACAGTAACCTAATTCCTTTTCATGACCATATGCAAGTTAACACGAATATGTGATTGAAAATATATTTCATACATACAGCAATAAACAAGTGGAGCTTCTCATCTAGCCAACTAGTAACTGTCAACTTTTATAAAGTGATTAAAAAAATTTCCAAAGTAAATTCAGACCCAACTCTCACTTCTTGGTCTAACCCTAACCCTAAAAGCCATGATCATGGCTTTTGATCATGTCAAAAACAAACAATACAGCACAAATTAAGCTTGCAGTGACAAGACTCGTAACAAGTGCAGTGTTCAGACTTAAGTAAGCGTTATGTGAGGAATATGGTGAACGATAATAATGAGATTATTTTAATAAACATATGTTTGTAGTTGGAATACTTAGGACTGATGTAAGATTACAGCTTTAGCCCAATTTTCTCTCTATTTTTTGGATGGGCATTACATATGTTTATCAATGCCTCACACAGCGTTCCAACTGTTTGATTACACTTCCCATACATGTTGTAAAAGGATTAAGCCCCCATTGTTTATTATGATTATTGGCAAAAACATACCATTAATCACCTGTTTGCAGTTATCGGTTTCCACAAGAAAAAGTTAATACAGGTCAATGCAACAGATGAAACATGTGTTTTCCTAAATAAATCTCAAAATGCTACTTTTACTGACATCCCCCTGAGCTTTTCTGAAGGATTCAAGTGAGGTGACTTTGATGACCAAATACTCCAGTACCCCTTCTTCAGCCCAGCACTGATGGACTTCTAGATCTGCTCAGGATCACTGTCTTTTTGTAATGTTTAAAGATGCCCAAGTTTCACCCTCCTCACTGATGGTACAACATATTCATCTAGGAGTCCGTGATACTTGATGGAATCCATCTTACCCTCTACATGCTGCAGGTTTCCAAACATTCAAGCAACGCCAAAGTGAAATAATGATATGATTAATAAGTATGAATACTTAATTTATCACTAATCAGACAAGGGCAAGTTATGCACAGATAAAACCTTGTGAAATTTATTCTCTGCATTTGACCCTTCCCTGTGGACCAGTGGACGACCCTGTGATGCACCCAGGGAGCTAGGGTTTCAGCGCCTTGATCAGGGACAAAAGGCATTTATGTAGCTTCAAGGGCTGGCATCTAACCCCCAATCCTCCAATTGTAGGACAAATGCTTGCTGTAGGTAGTTTGTTATTTTTAGCATATGTGGATCATTTTTCTTTCTTTAGACATATCACAGATGCATATACCCAAAAAACTTTGTCCCATCGCTCCAGAGAACAGGATGCCAAAGCTTTGGTAGTATATATAGATGGCTTGAGCCTACATGATGTAGATTTAAGCCCAGCAGAAAAACCTGCGACTCTTTGGGGATTTAGTTCTTGCTAACATCTGTGAAAATGGTTTAAGCCAATAAACCTGGAATACAATGAGGTTGAATAATTTTCTGCAAATGTAGATTACAATTGATGACTAAAATTTAGTTTGAAAAGGAATGTTAAATTATCCTCTGTATTTTGTTGACACGTCTGATCTTTTCTAGTCAAGTATCTGAGACCCCGAAGCTTCCAGTGACCCCAGGTGCTGTATATAAGGAGCCATCGCTCTCAACAGACCAGCCATACCTCTGAGCAAGGGAGTAACTCCTTCGGCAAGACGTCTTAAAATTCTCTACTCAACTCTGTTGTTGAGTCTTGTTTATTGTGTGCATATGTTTTCATTCTAATAATAATAAAGAGTGTGAATAATGTGTTCTGGTCATTTTTTTGTCAAACTATTTATATCATTATATTATTTACTGATCACATTTGACTTACCTAAATTCAGGTCTCATTCTCAGGTTATGTGCATCATTAAAATTACCTCAATCATTTGTAGCTGTTTGACATGGCACTGATTTTTAATAATGATGGATAAATCTGCAAATGACTTCCCCATATAACTGATTTGATTTGTTTGGAAAATTGTGGAAAGCAGTACAACTTATACTTCTCGGCTCAAAATTATGAAAAAGTATTTTAAAATATCAATTGCAAACAAAGCAATAAATCCTGACATTTGATCAACTGAACACATTTTCATGTAAAACTACCTCACCAATAGATTATTAGTTTCTATCAATCAATCCTTTCAGCTTGACTCAGTTGGTACTGTATTTATCCAACAAATTGTTCATTAATGTCAGTTTTATTTGTAAAACTTCATTGTCAATAACAGCTGTCAGATGATTGATGTGCTGTTAGAGCACAATATTCTGAATAGTATATTATAGTATATTATAAAGTAGCATAAAAGGCCCTCGACATTTTACACTAAGCAGTTTAATGCGATTCAATTTTTGGCCCAATTTTCAAAAAGCCTTCTCTGAATTAAAATTGCATATATATGTAGAATGGGTTTTGTGATCACACTTGACTGATTTTTGATTTGATTTTTGTGAGTAGTCTTGACTCTGAATATAGAGTTGCAGAGTGATATTACGGGGAATTGGACATTGGTAGTATTATACCCTATAGCCCTATTCTTGGCTGTTTTCTCTCGCCATTATGAATCTCACACAACTCAACAGAAAAAAGATTTCAAATCTCTGTCATCCAATGCATTCTCTGTGTTTTTTCTCTCACCATGTAGAATTGAATGCACATAACTCCTCTGTAGCATCCAATATTAATATTTTACAAATCATAGACATTCTGTATTGAGACTATTAGTTTGATACTGACAACGTCCTGCTTCTAACCAAGCCCAAACACATTTCTCCTGACAGGAAAGGCGGTATAAATCAGACCTCATGGACCACATGGGACACCTTTCTGAAATGATATTTGAATGCTGCCCCTTGCTAGAAAAAATATAATGTAACATGGGGCATTTCACTTGTAATTTTATTAATCTCATTTAGAAAAATAAATCCCATTGACAATTTTTTTCAGGAACATTGATTACTATTTTCTTTCTTCAAAACTGTTAATTTGCTAATTATGTTTTGAAACACGATCATTCAACCATATTTTCCTCACTTGATTTGTTCAAAACAAGTTGTAAAATGAAAATAAATTTAATACAGAGCATGTTATCAATTATGATTAGTATATAAGCATGATACTTTTGCTAAGTAATAAAAGCTAATTCGTTGAAGATCAGTAGCTATTAATGTCACATCATTTTTCTTCATTGATGAACACCAACGAAGAAAAATTATATCATTTTAAAAAGCAGGCTGACAGAAATGGATGCAGTTGTGCGTGGTGGCCTCGGCGTGACATGTAAGGCGTTCGCAAACTGCCGCTACATCAGCTGGAGTTCTAATCAGCAAATGAGATTGGCGACACCTGTGAAGGTGAGCACACGTTGGTTTACACGCTCAAACTTGATTCAGAAGACATTGGTACTGGGTTTACTTAATATAATGTCAATGGACAAAAAAATAATAACGTCATGGGAAGGTTTGGAATTCTACATGTCAAAATGTGTATCACTAAAATGTAAAGATTTTGACCTGACTCACCAACGGCATTAAAATACGCATTTATTTTGAAAGTCTGCTCATAGAGTTTGTTCGGTTTCAATTAGTCTTTTTAAACGACTGCAAAATGCGCCACTACACAAAAAGTAACAGATCACAGTGAATAGAATATAAGTTATAGAATGGTATATGAAAGGTAAAGAAACTTTTCTCTGCCAAATTGGCGGTCTTGTCAAAATCTGCTCTGACGTCATATTTCCGCGCCCCATGCTAAATAAACGTATAGGACATTAAGCATGGGGCATTTAGGACGTCCAAGTCTCCTGGTTGTTCTTCTGACCTGTCTTCAAAACTGGGGTAAGTTGCTTGAATCAATTGCGAATAAACGGAGAAATGTGATTTTACGAAATAGAATGAAAGGACTCATTGAGAATTTGCATAGCGCCATCTGGTTCAAAGTTATTTACAACACTGAACTAGTTCCTGTCATGTTTATATAAGGTCACACGAAACATGGACATAACCGTATAAACCCAGTACATGACATTTTCATATTTGCAATAAAAATGCATGTAGGAAATGTGTCGCCAGAAAGTTGAGTAATACAATATTATTTATACAGCAAATTCAACAACTCAACAATTTAAGGTGCCTCACATCAAATATAAAATACACAAAACAAATATTTAGAAGAATTCACGAAATTAATACAAGAGTTAAAGGTAACTAGTTTCAGAAATTAGTATTTAATGGCTTTATGAAAGGCAGTGGCAAAAACTTTATAGTCTTTATAGAGCACAAGAATTTGAATGCTGCTTCTCCATGTTTAGTTTTGACAGAAATCAGATCCGTCTTGGACACCCTGAGAGGTCTGGAATTTTTCATACTTTTATTGTTGGCACTAATCCATCAGTACTTTTAAGGCAGCAGCGACCTGATAACCTGATTGACAGGCAGACATTATGAAGATCTGAGAACTGGACTGATAAAAACTAGTTTCCAGGTCTGAGGGAGGACTGGAGCAGCAGTCTGTTGTAAAATGACCACTTATCTACAAAGCATTGTTAAATATTAATTAAAAATGTATTATAAAATTAAAATCATAGCCATTTCTGGTTCAAAGTTTTCAAATACAGTAAAAACATAGAGCAAACCTACACTAAGTTGTCTCAGTTGCTTCATAAAATAATAAGGCACGACATTGATCCCACAGAGGGAAGTCGCATGTAATAGCAATGGTTCCATGGCCCTGTGAAGTTTGACCCTCTCAAAATGACTTCTTGGCCTTGAAAATCACATTGGTATCAATTTGTTGAGTTGATATTCATAAACTTTTATTTCACTAATGACTCTCCTCGGGTTCCAGCTCAATAACCTTTCAAGATAAGTCAAATCTGGCTGAATCAGCCAAAAATAGGAAGATGGATGAATCATGATTTGCTTGAACATATTCTTTCAAAGTGTCTTGATTTTTAAATAATTTTTAGTTGAAGATTGAGAATTTATTTAATTATTCCTTGGCAGAAGATCTACCTCCTACATAAAATTTAAATAAATAACTAAAATCTGGTTGAAATATTATTTGGAAAAACATGGCTGGTCACTTTACACTGAACACTCTGTGCCTGTTGGTGGAGGTCATTAATATTGTCTTCTATAATGACTTTGGCTTTTTATCTTATCTTCTGACATACTGCATAGTAATGATAAACATTTGGTTTGCATGTGCATCAGATGCAGAAGGTCACTCTCTGCCTGCCTGCCATGAGCAGCAGGAGTTTAGGTGTATTGAGGGGTTGTGCGTCCCGAGACAGAGTGTGTGTGATGGACACAAAGACTGTGAAGACGGATCAGATGAATATCGTTGTGGTGAGTACAGGTCTACAATCTGACTCCATCCCAAACAATGACCTTGCACGTGCAAATCCGACTGTGTGTCATTAACAATTATGTATTAGAATGAGCCAAATAATAGAACTATTTATATTAATGGAATCTAAGTTTATTTATATAGCATGACGTAAGCCATTTAAAATATTCAAGAAACAGATAAAAGAAACTTGAAACGGCAAATGTAAAAATTGTCTTCATCTAATTGTAAAAAATCAATTGGATGATAAAAATAAGTTGAATAGGACATTAATTAGAATAAATGTTATATGTTGGTGCTATTCATGAATAGTTCGTCCTATTTTCTTTATTCTGAAAGGACATAAAAACTGAAGAGTTATAATCATACATTTAAAAATGTTGATTTAGAAAGTGTGTATCGAAGCAGTTCTTAAAAATAGTGGCTCCACAGTACTTCTGTCTACTTGAAAGAGATTGGTGGATGGATGGAGTTGTTATTTTTAGGATATTGAAAATAAAGCATATTATAAATAAATTGATAATATTAATTATTAAGTAAACTGTGTGTGTAATTAGATATGTCAATAACAGTTCTTATTAGGTAGTATGTCGTATATTTTTCACCACCTTTCGAATGTCTTTTTGGAGCTGCTGTAAAGACTTAATTTCCCCATTGGGGATTAATAAAGTATAGTGTTCAAAAGATCGTGTTCTTTGGCCTGAACTTGATGTCCTTCAGCAATAAGTATTGTGTAATGGAGGATTAGCTGATTATAAGCGACTTAAATGCAGAGTTGTCTGTGGTCCTCCTGGTATGTTTCTATCTTTTTTATTTTGTAAAAATTCATGTTCTTGCTAATAAAAATCCTCACAAATGTCTTGATTTTTATCTAATTCTAATAAATATTGAT
Source organism: Lophius piscatorius (assembly GCA_009660295.1). NCBI lineage: Eukaryota > Metazoa > Chordata > Actinopteri > Lophiiformes > Lophiidae > Lophius > Lophius piscatorius. The sequence goes on along the minus strand of VRLP01003282.1, from coordinate 17,069 downwards.
TTTAATTTATCTTAATCATTATGGGCACAGAGCCTTTCAACCTACTTTCCTTCATTTAATTTCCTGACTTATGTTTTTATTCTTGCTTGTTGGTTTGATAGCAGGTTTTTGCAAAAATTAAACTTTATATTGGATCTTAAAGGTTATTGAATACCAACTGAGCCTGTGTGAAAAACTGTTTGAACACTGACAAAATCAAAAGATATTCCAGTTAAGATGAGGGAGAAGGTGATTGAAATGCATCAGTTTGGGACAGGTTCCAAAGCTATTTCTAAGGAGCCTTCCAAGAGCACAGCCATGGCCCATTCAGGACCAAAACCGAGCTGTTCATGTTTACAAACCCTCTAATGTGAGATCTTTAGGGCTGTACGGGTTAAATTATTACTGTAAAAGTTACTCACTGCACACAGGTCACTTCTGTAAGAAAGGTGAATTTGAATGCCAAAGCAGACGATGCATATCTCCTCATCTCCTTTGTGATGGTGTGGACAACTGTGGGGACGGGAGTGACGAGGCCTCCTGTCAGAACTGCACCACAGTGTGTGGTTTATCTCACGCACGTCAACAGAAGTCTCTCACATGCACATCGTCGGAGTTTCGGTGTGGTGATGGCCAGTGCATCAGACAGAGCTGGAAGTGTGATAACTCACCAGACTGTTCTGATGGCAGTGACGAAGAAAATTGTGGTGAGTGAGACGGCTTCAAAAACTATTGAAAAACAGTCGATTTCCCAATCTCTATCAGGATTGATCCTACTAAAAGCAGGAGCACGTTCAGAAACAAATTACTTTGAATACACGATCTGATTATGCCTGAAAGTGAAGGTATTTGGAGCTGCTCTGAACAGCCACAGTTAACGGATTGAAAAGGGCAACAGATTATAGTTATGGGAATTCTAAGTGGAAGGAGAAACTGTTTAAGATGTTGCTAGTCAATCCAACAATTATTTCTGTTAAATCCGTTTAAAGCCATTCCAGAGGAGATAAGCCTGTTATTACAGCAAAATGTTTTGTTTTTTTTAGAATCAAATGGTGAACTGCCACATTTAGTATGAGTCCCCCCATAAAATATTTTGTTGTTGGTGTTACTATTAGCCAGCAGAGGGCAGTGTAGAACAGTTTCATACTGCATGAAAGCTTCTTGGATTCTTAAGTACATATTTAGTACACATTCACATTGATTTTGATTGTCATAAATGTCCCAGTGGTGGAGGTTTATTGCAACAAACTGTTCCTCCATTATCATTTTATTATAAGAATTACTGATTAGAACAACGCCTGTCTCTTCAGCTGTCATAATAATAAATCATAGCATTGGCATCAGAGATCAATTGCCCTGAGAAATTAACGCTATCCCTATTTTAATGATTTGAGAGAGAGAGGTCTATCAGGCAACTCTTGGAGGCCCATTGTAAAACCAACAATTGTGTAATAGACTGTTAAAGTGTCCTTAATTCCGCTACTTGAATGAACCCCAGATTTAGCCTGCTGACATCTCAGAACTAAATGACTAAACCAGATACAATGTTAGGTGAAAATGTAATTTCTTCTGCTTCTTAAGTCAACTAGTTGCAGTTGTTGTTACTACTACTAGCTATTAAGTTTAGGCAACCAATTTGGTATCGTATAAGCCTTTTGCCATATTTAATAAAATTATCTTTTATTATGTCTTTTCATTACTGAGGTAGTAACCTTTGTTTAGTAATGCATTGTTTGATCTGACAAAATGTGATACAATATTAAATGCACACCAAAATAACAAATCGGGAGTGGGTATAATACTTTTCATTTAAGTCTAAACAGATAATGGATATATAAAACTGTTGTTGTAGACTCAGATGTCACATTGTTGTTTTTAATGGACTTGTGGAAATAACCGCAATCAAAATTCACGGTTAACCAGAACTCAGTAACACGTTGTGGTATTTTATAAAGTACTGATGCAATGTATTTTTATGTTTTTACAGATCAGAATGAATGTCAGATCAATAATGGCGGCTGCTCTCATGTATGCAAGGACCTGCCGATGGGATTCTTCTGCCTCTGCCCCGAAAACATGAAACTGGTCAGGGACGGCCTGTGTGAAGGTGAGGAGCGATTTTCTATCTGCTGGTGTCTGCTTAATTCAGTTTTACATCACCTGATGGGGTTTCCTGTCCTACCAGACAAAATTACCTTAGAGTGAATCAAAGAGGATTTTCAAATGAGTTTTCTTTTTTTTTCTTTTTTTTAATATTTAGGTTGTTTGGAAGGAGAATATGATAACTGGACTACTGAACTTATTTTAAGGCCAGGTTACAATAAGCTGAATGTTGAGAATGTTGTGCCTTTGAAACTCCTATTGAAGTGTCAACTCTGTTGTCTAGACATTGACGCGTGCCTGGCGGATGATGTGTGTGATCAACTATGTGTTCATATGAATGGCAACATCACCTGCGATTGCCACGAGGATTACCAGATGAATCTAACAACCAGAGAATGTCAGGCCAGAGGTGAGAAAACAAATGAATAAATGTTTAATCTAGTTTTGTGTAGGTGGTTTATGATGTAAATAATGAACACTAGGATCAGTCCTTATAGAATTTCAGTCGTTATTACAATTATGGCTTCCCATTATTAACATGATTGATATTGATGTTTAAATGCCCCACCTGTACAACACCTCAATGACTAACGGTCTTTGGGAGCGCTTGATCTTATTTGCAAGCATTTTTTGTTTATGGCAAGTTACGTTAGCTATAAACAGTTCATAATCAAACACACACTCCCAGGAAAACTGTTGCTAATGTGAATCATCCATCATGGACTCAGACATAGAGAGCAGTGACCTTGTACAGTTTGTCACCACATCATCCAGCTCACAATGACACACTGAAATCACCAATGTAATTGCATTCCATTTAGCCAAATATGATTGCCATTTTGCCAATAATCGTGATGCTTTAATCGTTAGATACTTCACTCACACTTGACATTTGTTATGTCTCCTTTGTTCAATAATGTGGAGACTCCAAAAAGGGTCTGAGATGGATCTTGAGCTTTTTTTGTGTACATCGTCTCATTGTAGTTGAAATGCATGTTTGTCAACAGTGTTTGTAGAATATTAGAGACCTATGGATTGCGTGCATAGTCACTCAGGAACTATTTGAATCTCAAACTGGTCCCACCTCAGTAAACGTGAACCCTTTTATGCTTTAAAAGACCGTACGGCTGTATAAACATATCGGCTAACTTCCATCGGTTCAGCGTACCTGGTCACTGGAGTCTAGCATTTACCTTGTGAAAAGCAACGTTGTGAAGTGTTCTCCATTATAATAGTGACTTAATTAGTTAAGTAGCATATTATCTGTTTCTTCTTGGATGTAATGTGCTGAAATGTGGTACCGATAACAAACATGAACTAGAAATGTTACACTCTTATGTCCGACATGATGTCTCCTCTGATGCAGTTGGCTTGTTTTCGTTTTCCAGTTTGATATTACTCTGTGTGCCACTTGATAATGTTTGTTTGACACAGGGGACTGATCTAACATAGAGAAAATTGGGAAAAAAGTCCATAGATTTCATTTGGGTTTGTGTCTTTTCAGGAGATGAGGCTCAGCTGGTTTTCACTTCATCCAAAGGAATAAGACGGATAAATGTTACTGGCACTGAATACATGGGAGCAGCTCAACATGTAGCAGGGTCTGGGCCATTGGCGGCTTTGGTATCTAACAGAACACTCTACTGGGCTGGGAAAGGACAAGGTTCGATTTACAGGTAACTGAATAGAGCTGCAGCTGCTTCAACCAACACGCAGTGTTGCTGTTGCCTCCCAAAGCTATACTTCTCTGATGTGACGACAGCAACTCCTGTTCAGACCAAACTGTTAACAAATGCGTAACACAATCCAGTCACTTACCACCATGTATCAGCCTTACACTTACATTGGGTATATCAGCTATTAGATCTCTGCCCAGGCTTTATTGCCATTATCAGAGCTGCACGTGACTGGGATAACGCTACTAGGGGACACTTTCATATTATATCTTATTATACACTGATCAAAACAATTAAGGGAACACTTATATCATAGTTTTGGTCTCGATGATGACATTTTCAGGTTAAAATCTCATTTGATATACCATGTATAATTCATTAAATTTCATTACAACAACTCATAATGTCTGTCACTGGTGGGTTTAGCCCCCAGGTGCCTGTAGGCTCTCCTGACAACATCTGGGCCTGTTACTGATGACACGCAGCATGGTGTCCTTGGGGACCTCCTCCCAGACCTGCATCAGGGCGTCCTTGAGTTCTGGACAATCTGTGGTGTGGTGGTGGCGTCTGATGCACACATGCATAACGTCCCAGAGGTTCTCACTTGGATTCAGATCTGGGTAACATGAGGACCACTCAATGGCAACACTGCCTTCATCATCTAGTAATTGCATACACCCTATGGCCAGATGAGGCCGGGCATTGAACAAAAAGGAACCCAGGGTCCACTGCACCAGCGTAACATCTGACGGTGGGTCTGAGGATTCCATCCTGGTACCTAACAGCAGCGTTGAAGCCTCTGTGACCCTCCAAGGACCTGTCTCCTCGGACCATCACCAACCCACATCCAAACCAGTCCTGTTGGATGATGTTTCAGGCAGGATAATGTTTCTCCTGACTCTTTCACATCTGTAACATGAGCTAAGTGTGAACCTGTTCTCATCTGTGAAGAGAGCAGGGCACCCGTGTAGAACCTGCCAATTGTGGTGTTCTTTGGTGAATGCCAATTAAGCTGCAGGTTACTGGGCTGTGAGCACAGGTCACACTGGAGGATGTTTGGCCCCCATGCCACCCTAATAGTCTGTTTTGCCCCATTGTGCCACTCTGCCCTACAGAGTGGCACAATGTTAGTCCACTCTGTAGGGCTCTGGTAGTGCTTGTCCTGTTCCTCCTTACACTGAGGAGCAGGTACTGCACCTTCTGCGCTCCTGTCCAGCTCAACTCATGTAACAGTTAATCTCCTGGTATCTCCTCCACACTTATAAGACTGTTCTTGAATTGTCTGTGATCACCACCTGCAGAACCAGAACCTTTTTGGAGGTTGTTTTGCTGTTGCCTCTCCCCCCTACCTGTTTTCATTTTGATTAGTACCAAAGCAGCTGAAATCTGTTCACAATCACAATCAGGTCTTTTATGTGCACTGTTCAGAAATTCACTTCATGTCTTGACTAAAAGAGGCTTTTGTAAGCTCTGAAGAAGGGCACATATAAATTTTATCTACCTATTCCTTCGAGGGTCCAATAGACACTATGCAGATTATCACATGCAGCCCAATGTTGGTTAACATACACTTGTGCACTGCGTGTGTGAACTTGCCTATCTATGACAACAACCAATCAAGGATAAACAGACGTGTGTGTCTTCTTTCTTATTATCTGGTGCCTACATTACCCGGGATGAGATTTGACAAGTCATAGTAGAAACTAATGTAGTTTAGCGCTGCAGGTCCACAGAGAAAACTTCTTACTAGCTCAACATAACTTTTTTTTTTCTTCTTTGGCTGTTTCTTTCTGTGTAATTTGACTTTATTCAATGGTAAAACTAGTATGAACCAAAGTGAGAAAACCAATTAAAGTTGAAATTACAAAAATGTAAGATACAAATAAAGAAAAATAATAATATAATTAAGTTGTTATTTTTTCATGTTTATCAGCGATCAGGAGTCTCATGGCTGTATCTATAGGTGGCTTCACAGTTTGTAGAAGACATATATAAGACTTTATACTAGTATACTGTACTATGCTGCACAAATGAAGATTTCAAACTGCTCACTTCCTGTTCAACATGCCGCATCCACTGACAGGTGCCTTTGTAACGCGATTATTAATGTTTTTCTGACTTCACCTGTCAGTGGTTATCAGGTTGTAACTGATATGTCTATAAACCCTTTTGACTAGATGTTTTCTATATAACCATCCAAACAAAAACATATCATTTCAAAAATAGAGCCTCATAAACCAGAGAAATGGTCAATTACTAATATTGATTTGATGAATGCGATTTCATGGCAATCCAATAGTTGTTGGGATATAATGCTTAAAAAAATATCAAACTCATAGTGAAAAGAGTTATCGTCTTAACATGAGTTTCAAAACAAAATCTCTCAGCCCGGTCCATACACAACATCTCAGTTTGGAACAAGGGTGGACTTCACAAATGCATCTAACTTGGCTGACAACGACAATGATTTGGAGGGAGAAGGAATTTAAATTGCCAAAATTTGTTTATTTTTTCCTACCTTGGATCTTTTCAGGATGTCTATGGATGAAAAACCAGAGAATTCCGTGTTGGTCCTGAAAGTTAAAGCCTCGGTGTCGGGCCTGTCTTTGGACTGGATCCACCAGCTCCTCTACTGGACCAGTAGGACCACCGGATCTGTTCACGTTGGCCTGCTAGATGGTTTTGCGCAGCGGGAACTTATCACGGGGTTGGACAAACCTTCTGCGGTGACTGTGGATCCTCTCAATGGGTACGAGAGCTCAGTTATTTACAACTCATTTCAGTTAATAGTTAAAGCAACCTCAGAAAGTTGTATTGTGCTCACAAGCTGTAGCTGTGCAACAACTTCATGCATCATGATCTTCAAATGCCAGTTTTTGTTGTTGTTTTTTTAAAGCTTTTCCCTTTATTTAACCAGGGTGGAGCAATATACCGTAGTACATAAATAAACACATTAACATGCAGAATGGAGTGAACTGTGTAGGGGTACTTGCTGCTTCAAATATAGCAGCCCAGATACATTTATGTCCAACAAGATAGGTCTATTAGATTTGTAACTCAAATAATTACCAATAGTTTTTTATGTCTTTTTCTTATTCCTCCACAGAGATAATAGCAACATTTTATATTTTTGTCAATCTATGTGCATTTGCCAATTCTCAAGAGTGCTTTGAGAACAATTCTTAAAACTTCCAAATCAAGAATGATCAAATCGTTCTGATATTTAATTAAGGCCCAACATGAGCTAGCCCTTGCACATCAGTGAGACTTGAGCGCCCCTTGACCTTATCAGTTCACAGCTTGTCCTTCGTTTGACTACTTTTCGTTGGTAATAACTAGGGCAGAGCAGGAACGCCCAACAAGACCTGTTCTGGAGATTAGGACCTGTGCTCCTAATCTCCCGTCTAGCATCACAGTTTGGCCCTTGTCTAAGTCGCTCAGATTCTTAGAACGTTCCATTTTTCCTGCTTACAAAGGAATACTAGACAAAATGGTGACTTGCTTCGTAGTTTACAGTATTTCAACAGCTGACAGGAGCCATTGTAACAAGATGTTATTCTGATTTCACCTGTCATAACGGTTCAGTCCTAGAGTTGTCTTTGCAGCAGAGAGGGTACGTATACCACATTAGACATGTGGCTCTAATTTTGGTGCGTGTGTGCGTGTGTGTGTGTGTCCTGTTTAAGTAAGATCAACATTTGACATCAAGCAGATGAGCTGGTAATAAAATAGCAAAAATATGTGGATATTGATATAAAGTACTCTATCATACTATATAATTATCAAATAAACACAATTTGAATATTGATGAAATGGATGTATGAATGTGTATATAAAAATACTAATATGACATATGAACACCATTTAAATACTGCATGTGACAAAAGTAAATTGAAACACCATTGAATATTTAACAAAGAATGGAGGAATATGGGAAAGACAAACAAATTTAAATATTCTCCAGAGTACAGCATCTTGTAAAAGTGAGCATTAAGGAGGCTCGTAAAAAAGCTACATTGAAGTCAGCTGACCTCACGCTGATAAGGGAGGCTGTTGAAAAGCCAAGGAGCCACAAAGAAAATTAACCTATGGCTCTGACAGCTTACAGTTTTTGGATCAGTTGACCGTAAGGGACCAAGCTTTGGTGTTACTGGATAAAGCCTCTGTGGTTTTGTACCAGATTATATTTCAGAGTGTCTCATGGGTTATAAATAAAAGTGTTATTGTTTTCTGAACTTGTCGAGCAGCCAGTGCATTGATGCTAAAAGTGATATGGCAGGACCCTGTAGGCTCATAGCTGTAAAAAAGGAACCCACTCAAAATTATGAACATGGTCATAATATTATGGTTATATTTAAAGTTCAGATGCAGGAGATATGAACCTTTCCTTTACTACAAAATGCTTCTGTTTTTTTTTTTTTTTTTTTGTTTTATCAGGCTTCTCTTCTGGGCTCAGTGTGGCAGCTCCCCAAAGATTGAGAGGGCGAGCTTGGACGGTCGGAATAGGATGGCTTTGGTTACTGACTCGATACGCCAACCTGTCGCTCTCTCTTTGGGTATGTTGGATTTTGAGATATTTTATGTATTATTTTTATAATACTCCTGTCTACATAGAAAAAAGGGACGTTTGAAACCCAGCTTACACATTAAACCAGAAATAATACTGATTGCACTTCCAACTGGGGCCAGAGCATTCAGTTAAATGCACTGCTCAAACAAACATTGTGTTCCGTTAATTGTTTTGAGCAGTTTTTGTCTAAGTGCCTTCCATGCAGTTCATGTTGTGAGCCATGTTCTCATTTGATTTTTATCTTTTAGACCAACCACGCCAGCTCCTGTACTGGGTTGACCAGGGGACGAAAAGCATATCTAGAGTAAATCTACAGGGACGTCAACGAAAAACGGTGGTAGAGTCAAACGGTTATCTGGACCTGCCTTTTGGACTGGCTGTATTTGAGGTAACATAACCACATGACAGGCTAACGATGGAAAGTAGGGTGATGTTCCCCAAGAGCATGTAGAGAAGTCCTGTGGTTGACAATTAACTGGATTTTTTTGTTTTGTTTTGCAACTATAAATTGAAGTGACCAACAGGCTCTATTTGCTTCCTCGTCATACTATATGTACTATCTTGAAGGGGCTCCAGACCAGAAGCAAATAAGAAGTCCATAGCGTTTGGATTAATTTAGATGAGCTGTCACATATTTTCCTCTTACATTTCTTTGTAATTAAGTGATTGGCTCATTACTCAGGTAGGTGTTTTGTTGAGCACAGAGGCTGAACATGATGTGTAGTCAATTAATGGTACTCATTGATAAAAAAGCAAGAAAAGAAAGTGTGAGTGCTCGCTTAAAATGCCAATCCCATAACTCCTCCATAGACCAGAGCAATACCTTATCTGCCCTGTTGCAAAGACTTAATTAAAAACTGAAAAACCTGTTGATATCAAGTTGCTAAATTCTTGCTGATTCAGGTTGAACTCATTTCTACTGTGAAATAGGAGCGCTGCTAAGTCTAACCATTGTGCCTCAGGGTTTTGTATACTGGAGTGAGGAAGTGACGCATTCCATCTGCAGAGCCAGCAAACACACTGGCAGGAAGTTCCAAGTACTGCTGTCAAATGCCACATCCCCTGGTTCTGTGGTCATCATTCAGCCAGCTCTTCAGCCAAAGGGTATGAACCGTTATGTTAACTATGGTAGTGATTGGGGTTATTATAATAATGGATGATATTTTTTGGTCAGTGACTGTCATTTATCAGACGAGCTGAATGACTGGGCTGTTACCTTGTTTATTTCCTTCAATTATGTTCTCACCAGGACCAACAATTATTTCCCTTGTTCCTCCTGGATGGCTTGGGGAAACTACTATGTCCTCCCTACCCCATTAATTACCCTGTTTTTTTTTTCGGGGTATTTATGCAAAATGCTGTTAGCTGCCAATGCAATAAACAAATGGCACAGGGGCGAGACCACAACAAACTAATAATGTTTGACAAAAACTCCTGTCATCACAGATAAGCTCTTTTTCCGTCCTGAGTCCCTACAGGGTGGACCTAAACTTTTGGTACACAACTACTGTGTGTAATGTAGGTGTTGACATGAACTCCATCGAGATTAAGAGGGGTTTATGTGAATGACATGCAGTCGGGGCGTTCTGGAGTCAGTTTAGCTTACAGTATTGGAGGGAACCATTAATTTATTATTTATTTGAGTTCCTTCAGCTTTTTGGTCAAACCGGATTTAATTACGAATGGTGGGGAGGAGTAATCATCCGGGGTGTGGGTATCATGCACTTCTTTGGCTTCTGTTTCCATACAGCAAGAAAACATTTAAAATTGCTACAAAGTAAGAAGAAGAATCCTTTATCAGTCACATACAGCCGACGGCCGCTCTACCCACTGAGCCACAGCCGCCCAGTAGGAGAACTGAAATTATTTGTCCTTCAAAAAAAGTAGCTCCCCAGTCTCTAAAAATTTTTTAGAGACTGGGGAGCTACTAAATGAGTTTGACTGGGTGGCCCGCGGGCCGTATGTTTGACACCCCTAAATATAATAATATATAAATATTATTATTCTTATAATAGAATTATTATTCTCTTATTCTTATTATTCTTATAGAAATATTCTTTTAGAGTCTAAAAGAATATTTCACTCTCTTAGATCAAGCGCTGTCCACTACAGGGTCAGGTGGACACTCCTTTTGGTGCTGGTGCTTTATGATGTTTTAGTTGGCGTACAGTTCATTCAGCACTTTTCACCTGTTTCTTAGGGCCGTCTGTGTGTGGACACACGGGGGAAGTCTGCCACCACCAGTGTGTTGTTGACCTCCTGTCTGACGGTCCAGAGTTCCGCTGCAGTCCTTCAGAAACGGGACCGAAGAAATCTCAAGAAATTCCAACCATCTCTCACACAATACCCGCATCAACTTTATCTGATCCTACATTTGCTGGAATCCTCTCTCTTATCAGTAAGAAACTTCTTCAAAAAATGACTTATATATATATATATATAAAAATAAATAAATAAAGAAAAAAGTCTCATTCTAGTCATACAGGGCGGATCAACACAAGTCTGTCTAGATAATAAAGAGGTTTAAAAAAAAAAATGGTAGGAGCAATTTGACAGTTTAGTCTTTATTACCACAGGTTTTTTCTGTCAAAATCACTTAAGTTACAGTTTCCCAGCTGCCTCCTAATGTGAGTCTCACGTTTTCTACTGCCTGTAAGTATGTCATTGTACGATGACACCAACACGGTCACACCCATGAGTCATAAACATGCAACAGGCAGCATTGAGCCACTGCTTCCACGTACGGGTTTCAGAATTCAGCCATATTTTTCAGCCAACTGCAAGCAGGAAATTTAATGCAATTCTTGACTTGTTTCCAAATATAATGGTGTAAGGTAATAATGTAAATATATGGACATACTTGCTTTATGATGAGTATGTAGAGAAGCACTCTGCACATTAAATGTTTGATTATTATCAATTACTATATTTATATTAGATTTTTCACAAGCTACTTTAGCTTTATTCATTCATAGCAGCCGCCACTTTGTTTGTTGACTCAGAGGAGAAGGGTGGAATAAAGTCTGCCGACGTCATGGAGGTTTACCAGTTGAAAGAGTTCCAGAAACTGATTCCATTTGTGTCTTTTCTTTGTGTGCCTCTTCCAGTGTTTCTCACTCTGCTACTTGTGGGAATGGCTCTGTGGTGGTGGAGAGATGAGTTCAGGCTCTCAAGACATCTCACTGAGCAGACCTTCTCCCTCAAAGAGTCTCAGGACCCGCTCATCGTTCAGGGTTCCCCGATGGGTTCAAACGCATGCCTCATCAAGGAAAAAGAGGTTTGCAAACACAAACACACAGAAATACAGGTTTCACAGAAATACAGGTTTCATGGTTATATATAGATATAGATATAGATAGATATATAAATACATAGATATAGAAAAAGGCTACCATAGGTGATGCAGTCCGACATGAACAAAATAGTTCTAATAATTTGAACTCGGAGGGTTTTCCTTTTTTTTTCTCTGAGGAAGAACATGGGTTGAGTTTCAATTTCGTCATGTATTTGTAATTGAAAGTCAGATATTCTACTTGTGATTGGATTGTTAAAGGTTTGCTTTGAGCATGATGTAGAGAGTTTGAGAATTCTATGACCGTTGTCACTCATCATTTATTGATCCATTGGAGAATACAGCTGAAATCAATCAATTAGCCATCAGCCACAGTCTTTAAATTTGATTCATAATCAAAATGATCTATTAAAAACTCTTCTCTTCTGCATGTTACAAGAGATAAATGAAAGTTCAAGTTAAGGACAGAGTTAGAACATGAAACATGAAATGTTTTTAATCATCTTGTTTTTAGGAAAATCTATTGATTGTCTCAGAGATTGTTACACAATGTTGACTAGGATGTTTCTATTGCTATAGAGAAATGAACTTTGGCACAAATTATGATCATTCAAAGCTTTATTGTAGCACTATTATGAAATAAATCTCTTGGGATGTACTGATTCATGTTGGTGCAGTAATGTTTCTGACCCACTTCTGAGGACAAGCTTTCCCTCCTGAAGTTACAGGATCCACAGCGGTTTCCTGTTAAGGAAGGCATGCTATTCCCAGAACGTGAGCTCAGAGACCACGATGAGATTAAACAATCATTCCTGCAGTTGCGGCGGATATGGCAAAATTCAGCTGTAGTAAAAGAAGAACAATAATTTTTGTGAGATTGCAGGTTGGTTTGTCAAAAACATTTTTTGAAAAAATTCCCATGACGCTCGTCTTTTACTTGAGCCAGAAAACCCCCAAAAAATCAAATCTTGAAGACATTTTAAAATCAATCATTGTGGACTCTGAGAATGATTGTTGGCAGCATAGTCTCAGTCATGCAGGAATACATGGTTATAAACTCTAAGCCGGCGTTCACATTACAAGCAGCATTGCCCAGTTCCAAAAACTTCCTCAAATCAGATTTAGTTATCTTGACTGTTTACATACTAAATTTTAACAATCAGTAAGAAGCGGTCCTCTGAATCAGAATGACTATTGGTTTCCATTATTGAATGAACTTGATTGAGTGATATCAATATATAAAATGCTCTGCCTATACAAGGATTTGCTACAAAACATAGGGTTCCCTAACCCAGTTCCTTGAGGCAGCTTTTCCCTATGATAGTGTCGCCTATGCAGCAAACATTTCCTGGGGTGCAGTCCAGTCTAATTCAGTGCATACGTATATTAATTTCCACACCATTATAACTAATGGCTAATAATCATTAATTAGTAACTTAACCAGGCAAATAGTGGATGACATGCTTAAATGTGATTTTTTTTTTTTTAATCACAAATATATTTCCTCAACATACCTTTATTGGTTATGATGATGGAAATGTCTCGCTGTTCTTTTCACTCCATCTGTTTCCTTGGTAAACGCACTGTGACCAGTTCCCATCAGGTTCAAGGTTTATACTGGTCAATATGTCAACTAAGCTGTGTGTTGTGTCTACCGCCAGGAAACTCTGCTTAAGCTGGACTTGGAGGCTGAATGAAGACGGTGTGACACAAGATGGTCAGCCCACTGAGTTTCACCTGGTGTCACCTGGTGTCACCCTAACCACACAGTGACCTCAGAGCTGACAGGACATCAAGTCGGCAATCTCAGCTGATCAACCTGTTGGGTCGTAACTCCCTCTGAAAGTTGAAGAATCAAGAAATGCAGGGCAAATATCTGAGTTCCGTTGAGAAAAGGCTTCTCAAAAAAATTCCGTTACGATATAGCACTTACAGCCATGCGTCTTCCAAAATTCTTCCTGGTTGTTCATGATGATTTATTTATTTTAAATATTTATTTTGATGGCTGAAAGCAGTGGACAATTTCAGCTATATTTTGCTTCATTTTTCAAATCCTGTAGTCTAGTTTTTTTAGATTAAGATATCAATGAGAGGTATCATGAATGATTTCACCCCATTCCCTGAAGAAAAACAGTGGCCCTCTAGTGGGTTATGATTTATTCCTGGCCTTGTCGATCATCAGTATGAGACTGCTGTCGGTGAGGAAGATACATTTTTATTTGTGACTATGCTGCGCTTTGCTCGATAAACGGGCTGCTCCGATTATAAACAGGAAGAGTGTAAGCAGAACACAATATAGAAATGGTTAATTCTATTGAATATGCTTATTCCCCTTATTCTCAAAATTTATACGAGAAGATTCATAATTATCTTAGTCTTAGTCTTGTCCATACCAATACTCCAAAAAAAAAAAAAAAAAAAAAAAAAACATGCCAAGAAAAAAAATTTGAATTTCCTGAAGCTGTAAATAAATGAAGTTTGGCTAAATTGGTTCAGGGACTGTAGAGCTCGACCTATCATTAAAATAACCTTGGCAGCCTGCATGTCAGGACATATTTTCAACATTAGAAAGTAGCCCTCTTGAAGATAACCACGTATTTGCTTTCTTGCTGGGAAGTAGATTTAAGGATTATCACTTAAAATTTAAGTGATAATCCTTAAATTATCACTTAATTTAAGTGATAAATTAAGTGATAATTTAATATCACTTAAGACTTTAAATGCTTAGTAGAAGCATTTTAAGTCTTAAATGCTTCTACTAAGCATTTAAGACTTAATGCTTTGTAGAAGCATTAAGTCTTAAATGCTTCTACAAAAAATGTTAAAAGGTGCAGTGTGTCAAATTAAGTGGGCTCCTTTTGAATGAATAGAATATCATATTAAGGACTGTTTTCTTAGTATATAATCAGCTGAAAGTCAGAATAGTTTCTTAAATTTGGCTCAGAAAAAACCCTTTAAATCTCTTTGGTGAGCGCGGGTCATCCTCAGTGCAGGGCGCCATGTATTGCTGCCATCTTTATACAGTTGCCTAAATGGGCGCTGGAGAACGATGAAGAAACACTGCAGCTTATTCCAGTGAACAATAAGAAAATGATCACGTAGAAATTGTTGCTGGCTAACAATTTTTAAATAGCGACGTAAAACCAGATGATACTAGAGGATCCCCTTGTGGGATCTCTACCCAGCGCTGGCTGACCCCTTTCAGGCGCGCTTTCTTTGCAGCAGTGTGCTACGACTGGCTCTGGGTCGACCTGGGAAGGTTTTATGGTGAAGGTGACTTTACAGCTCCTGCCATTAGCTTTTTAGCACCCCCAGATTATATCGTTTCAACACTTGAAGGCCGCTCTAGATTGTTGGATCGGGAAGGGTGTGCTGAGGTTACAATCTGGAGCTTCACCCATAGATGCCACTACATTTTGTCACACTGCACCTTTAAGCTCTAGAATGCAGTTGGTTAGCCTAGTTTAACCAAAAGGCTGGAAACAATGGGGAAACAGTGCTCTGTCCAAAGGTGCCAGAAAACTGCACCCTTTTTCATGTTTTATGACGTTTCTTTCTAGCAGGAAGTCACTGCTCTGACAAGAGATAGATCATAAAACCACATCCCATTATTTTTACTTTGTTTTGGTATTTTTTTCCCGATGAAACAAATGTGATACAATGTTATTTAGTGAGCTTTAGGGACGCTGTAGTTGTCATGGGACATTTCATGAGAGTGCTTTCAGTTAACTCCTTTACCTGTAAGAAAATACATTTTCCAAAATGTCAAACTCTTCTGTTAAATAAAGATCTGTGCTGACTGTGAAGCTACTACAACACAAAAAGTAAAGAAATGCCTGCCATGTGCTGTTACTGTAATATAGTTAATGTGAAAGGTTGGTCTTTTGGTGCCTTCTACTACACTGAACAAATAATCTTTTTATTAAGTGGCTCATGGATTCTTGGGTAGCTAGAGACGGAGTAAATGCTTGCTCGATGGACCTTGCTTCTGTTTATTTTTGTTCGTAATAGTCTACAAATTCTGGTACTAATTGTGAAAAAAAACAAATGTATTTGAAATTGCTAAGTTGTGGAGTTAGTAATTATTTATAGGGAAGTGTCTTATTTATTTTGGGCCAAAATGACATGGATAAAGCTGTTACATGCTGTACATAAATCAAATAAAGTATTATAAGTTTTCTTACATATGTGCATCTTTTTTTGCCACAATGAAAATTTTGCTGTAATAAGTTTGTAGTTAATTTCTTCATTGATGAACATAATTGTCTGAAGAGGATTCTCTTTGAGGCAGCGCAGCGGTGAGGTGGTTAATATGTTTGCCTTACAGCAAAAGGTGCTAGGTTCAAATCCCTGGAGTTTGCATGTTCTGCCTTTGCTTGTGTAGGTTTCTCCTGGGTGCTCTACCACAGTCCACAAAAAACACCTAGCAGAGAACACA
This sequence comes from Lophius piscatorius, assembly GCA_009660295.1. Lineage (NCBI taxonomy): Eukaryota > Metazoa > Chordata > Actinopteri > Lophiiformes > Lophiidae > Lophius > Lophius piscatorius. The sequence goes on along the minus strand of VRLP01003282.1, from coordinate 1,011 downwards.
AGTAGAATATGAACAATTATTACATGGTTTATAACATACTAATATGAAGTAATTGTAAGATGTACAAATGAATGCGGACGTCCTTGAGTGCGAGCTGATGAAATTCAAAAGCGGTCATCATATGGATTTGATGGTGGCATTGTAATAGCTGACCAATATCCCGAGTATGAACTTTTGGTTGTTTTTGTGTCGGCCCTGCCATGAACTGAACTTTGATGTGGATAGACCATGACCTCTATCATGAATATGTCCTGAATTCAAATACGCCTATAAATGTAAAATAAACATATTGACAATTTTGTCCAATGTTTTTGGAGATGTGGACATACTGTTAGGGACATATGAACATAGCAGCCCTAAGTGAGACAAACGTATCCCTATAAATATGTGAAACTGAAAAACAAGGTTTGTTTAAAATTGTTGTTTTGAGAAAAATAAAATCCCTAGAAAAACAAAGGAATAAAAGCCTTGTTGATGAGGACAATGTTTAGGAGCACCGTCCTCACTGGTGCGCCGATACAACAGACCATTTTTTTGGATCTGAAAAAATAAAACCAATAGAATACAAATTAGAAAAAGAATTTTTTTTAAAAACTATCCATCCATCCGTTTTCTTCTGCTTATCTTATGTTACCGACTGGGGTCGGGTCAGTGTGGTAGCAGGCTAAGAAGGGATTTCCAGACACCCCTCTCCCCATCATCCCTCTCTTGCTCATCCTGGGGCATCCGGAGACTTTCTCAGGCCGGATGAGATATACTGTATAGATATATATATCTATACAGTATATCTGTATAGATATACTGTATAGATATCTATACAGTATATCTATACAGTATATCTATAGATATACTATAGATATACTGTATCTATACTGCGAAATGAGTTTGAGGGGTGTCAAACTCATTTCGCATCGTGGGCCACATACGGCCTAGGGAGATGTCAAGTGGGCCGGACCATTAAAATTATACCATACTCTGCTATAAATAACCAAAATATCATGTCTTTCCTTT
>VRLP01003281.1:0-67203 GCA_009660295.1 Lophius piscatorius | reverse complement strand
AGAGAGAGAGAGAGAGAGAGAGAGAGAGAGAGAGAGAGAGAGAGAGAGAGAGAGAGAGAGAGAGAGAGAGAGAGAGAGAGAGAGAGAGAGAGAGAGAGAGAGATGAAGGTTTGCAGTGGTCACCAGATTCGAGGTACACCGGCGTATAAAATTTGATGGTTATGTTTATTGACATGAGGCCAGAATCTTCACGCACATCCTCATTACGCCGTAACGGCCTGACAGACTCTGCAAACCAGAGCCACAAATGCATGCATCAGATAAATGGTGGAATGAAGCCATCTATCACTGCTCTCTACCCTCTAAAAAAGAAAAAATGCAATTTCTGTTCACAAAACACTGAAGGATTTGTCCCGGTGGACAAAAAAAAGCATTAAAAAGCATTTTAAAATTCTACGGAGCTCGACTCAACGTTTTCACTGAGTGCATTTAAAAACAATAGACTAGATATGAATATAATGTCAATAAAGATCGGACCGCAAGAAACAGATGTACAATTCTCATCCTGGGTTAGAAGCTAAGGACTAAAAATGAGTTTAAAGGCGGGTTAGTGACCCATTCAAAGATATAAATACAAACGAAGAAATCTTAGAAACAGTTATATCCATCACGCAAGACTATCTCTAATCTTTATAATAACCGGCTCGCTGCTTTACGGCACAAACATCATAGATACTACAAATCCCAGAATGCATCATGCAAATCCCGGTGCGTCATTTAAGAGCGTCAGCGCTTCTCCCTGCTCCTCCGTTGTCAAATATCCGTGATTATCCAGTCACTCTAATAAACTTTAGGCTAATCCTTAGAAGAGTTGCTACAGAGCCTGAGAGAAGATATAGATTTTTAAAACGATACATGTTAAAGGTATTACTTAGTGGCATGTGCGTATTAGTATATAGAACATATGTTTTAATTAACCGGTGAGGTGCATTCAGGTCCTCCAGCCGTTCAACAGGTGTCAGTGCTGTTGTGTTAAAATCAAGAAAAAACATGAAGTTGCTTAAGTTTGATGTCAAATGCACCCAACTGTTTTCTGAGGTGCGGCTGCTCCTGGCTGCAGTAAGAGATAGGAGGAGCAGCAGTCTGCTTTTACTGTTTCACATCGCTGTTTTCGGTAAACGTTTTTGTTGATATTGTTAATTAAAAGTGGTTGATTTAAGATGTAACTTGTAACGTGAAAAATATAGTTTTCTGTCTGTTATTGATGCCTGTGAATAAAAACTTTTCATTGGAAACAATTCCATGAAAATCTGCTATTAGAGAGAAACATAAAAATGATTTATGCCGATCTTTTTTGAAATGTATTTTGAATTTGACTATTTTCTATTCCCTTGGTTTGTTCCAAAATCTATAAAATAACTTAATAAAATACGAATAAATTGTCATTATACCTCATATTAAACAATGCCCATTTGAGTGCTGGTCCGCCCTTGACTTGGACTCAACTTTTATTTTTGCCACCTTTTGCGATTGAGTTCGACACCCCTGGTCTAGCGGGGGCTTCAATGAGTTTCCAGACCTGCGGGAACACTTTGATTGGACAAATAAATGAGCGCTTTCTACGTTATGGATTCCATTCAAACTTTTTTACTTTTGTTATTTTTGCTTATGGATTTTGGGAACATGTTAAGAACGTCTTAGATGAAAGCGTCTAATGGAATTTAAAGTAACTGCTGAGGATGGAAGGATGTGTCTTGTTCATGATACACATGTATATCTGTGGGGATCTGTTTCATGCTACCAGACACTACATTACTGACTGAGAACTTGCTATATTCTTTTACTTTGAGATGCACTAGTCAGCTATAACATTATAACCACCGATAACTGAAGATGGACAGTTATGTCCTGAGGTCGATGTGTAAGAAACAAGTTTGTTCTATCCAAATGGACATGTGTTAGGATCTTAACAATTTTGACACAGTTCATATTGTACTGGCTAGATGACTCAGAAAATCTCCAGGTTTTTATTGGGTTCTCCCGGTCGGCAGTACTGGTCCAAGGAGGGACGACTGGTGAACCGGTGATGTCATGGGCGCAGCAAAGGTTACTCTGTGTTGTCCAATCCAACACAAGGGGGGCCTACACAATATTAGGCAGTTAGCTTTAATGTTATGGATGATCTGTGTACATACACAAGCAAAATTATATCCCACAGTCAGATTGTCATAATTTTTTACAGTCCGGGTATATCATGTATTATTTATATTTAGATATAGCCTATGCTTGCAGAGGACTCTGGGGTCCTTAAGTTCTGACCCATCTCGAAGTATAAATACATCTGAGCTGAGTTATGCTGAGACTCACACATGAGCAGGCAAATCATTGGTTTGCACATGATTAGGCACAGTTTGAGTTTTGTGTCTTCTGCAAACTTCAACATGTAGATGGATGTAATTGGGTGTGAAGTCTCAGGGTTCTCAACTGGCCAATAAAAGCAGGTCAATTTTCAGGAAGTCAAAAAAAGGTCATTTCGGATGTATTATAAATGGACCAATTGATATGAGGCCTAATCACTTTCAGGCAGATCGCCCTCGATCAGGAAATACTGAAGCTTTAACAATTTGTGAGGAATTTCCGAAGTACAAAAAATGCAAAAAACATTTAATTGTTGATTAATGATTGGACCCCATTTATTGATTATTCAAAATAAAATACAGCCGTGTATTTAATCTCTATAAATAATGAAGGACATCTTAGGACAAAGTCCTTTCATCTCAAGCAGGAATCGTCTCCATCAGTGTTTGATCTATCTAGGCTGGAGTGAAGATGCATTTCATGTTCATCACGAAGATCCAAAATTTACAAATGAAATATAATAATATGAAATAAAATAGGAAAATGGCTGCTAATATATTTTAAAATCCAGCAGGCAATGGAGGTAAAATTAAAGTGGATGAGTGTCATGGAAAATTTTTTAGATCAATACATCCATAATGGCTCCTTCTCCCCCTTTTCACCTTTGCCGACAATCTGATTTGAATTCGTCTCCCTTTTTTTCTTTTCCGTCTCTTGATCCAGCTTCATTCTCTATCTGCATTTCATTTGAATAGTTCTTTTTCTGTCGATGGAGGACGGCTCCATCCAGGGAGAGCAGGACATGATGAGTGCGCCTCGCCTAAGTGGTCGCAATCAATTGTGATTAGGGGCTGCAGCCACTTTTTGAGAGCACATCAAAGTTTTATTATGTGGTGTCAGAGTGTGGGAGATAGGGTGGAGCAGGGTTAATTATATTCTTACGACCAACCTCTCTAAACCCTCCAGGTGGAGTCCAGGAATCCAAATCAACAACTGAATCCAGGACTAAGTGGAATTTAGCAATTTTTCAGCGGTTGTTGAGGCTCATAGAGGAATTTACATGCAGGACCCAGCTGTTGCTTATTCACATGTTCGGTTTAGCATTTAAATGTTGCATCATAAGAGTTCTAGACTCCTCAAATAGTCGCTTTTTCTAACTCATAAACCGTATAAATCAAATTATCTATTGACTTAATCAAAAGGCCGGCTGTAGCTCAGTAGTTAGAGCGGCTGTCTCCAAATCAGAAGATCAGAGGCAGCCTTTTTTGATCCCCAGAAAGTCTACATGTTCAAAGGTCATTGAGCAAGACCCTGAACCCCAATCTGCTCCCTAGATGCTGCAGATATCTACCCCCTCAGGGATGGGTTAAATACATCGAACCAGTTTGACTGCTTGTATGATCGTAACTGACAAATAAAGGCTTATATAGAAGAAGCATTTCTCAAGCAAGCAGGTGAAGCTCAGGCTACTCTGGTTTTGAATTCCGTCTTGCCTCAGGAAGAGCCAAAAGACATAGGTGGGCATGGCAGTGAAGACAATGTTTGATATTCTCCACTTAGTTTGGATCTAGAACACTACCTTTTAGCTTGCCAACAACACAAAAACGCCGCTCCATACTCAAGCTTCCACATCAGCCAATTCTACACAAAGATGGCACAAGGAAAACATTTTTAACACAATGTGGCCACCCAAGAAGCAAAAGAGGCATGGAATGTAAGACAAGGCATCGATACTGGCTGGAATACATTTTAAGCAGTGCTATCCAATCAAAAACAATGAAATAACATGGACATACCCATCATTTTCTGTCCCTGTTGAAAAGCAGCAGATTTGCCTCCTCTGCTCTGACAGTAAGGAGCTCCTTGAATTAATTATTCCCTCAGTTTGGAGACAACAGCTCCTACCATCTTTGGCAATGCTGATGCCTTTGTGGGCATACTCTATTTGTGGATGGTATCTTTCTAACTGCCTCCACAGTATTACGGTACCATATGGTGATACATCCATCCATCCATTATCTGTAACTTTTTTTCCTTATCAGGGTTGCAGGGGTCTGGAGCAGAGATGGGGTACACCAAGAATACGTCACCAGTACAGCTGGTAATATTACTTTCAATAATACATTCATGGGAGCATTCATGAGGAGCATTCATGGGGAGATCATGTTGGAACCAGGGGAGGCCTTCTGTCACCCATTGGGAATGGTGGGCATTGAGTCCTGAAGTCAATGACTGCCTCTTTGGTTGTTCATGTGTTTATAGAGAGGTAGTTTCTTTCGAAACACTTGGCAAGTCTACCAACCTCCGCTCTCTACGCTGACTCATCATCCCTGCTTACGAGGCCAACCACCACAGTGTCATCAGCAAACTTGATGATGATGATGAGGGTAGAGGTTGCCGACATTGGGCAGCTATGTGTCAGCAGGGTGAAGAGGAGCAGAGTGACCAGACACCTCTGTCCGTCTGAAGTCCAGCACCTAATTAGAGAGCCATTATGTTGTCCTGTCTCACTCATTTAACACAGATGTCGATTTCGCTCTTTCACTTACTCCACTCAGAGGTCAAACAACAATGCCCCCGCATTCTCTTTTTACCTTTTACACAGAATGGAGAGGCAAGATAATGTCACAACAATCCCTGCTTGAACAGACTGTAGAGTGGAGCTGTAAGGATTGCTTAGAAAAGCCAATACAAAACCTCCATCACACTTCCATGGGCAGTCTTTCTCTTTTGACCCATTTAAGTTGATTCAACATAGCACTCGGAGCTTTCACCGAAACCAAGAGCAACTCAGTCTCCCATCTATGTCATGCATCTAAAGGCAATAGTTCTCTTAGATAGTTTGAGCCTCATAATTTGAATCTCTGATTATGAAAATCGATTCTTGAACACATCGCTGTCATTACTATTTTTGCTGTTATTAAAGAAACACAACAGTTGACTGATGATTGTTTTTTTTTAGTTTCTAGCTTAGTAACTTTTTAACATACTTCAAATATACATTGCGCTGTGTTCATTTTCCCCCCCTTTTTGTCATGTGACCAGCCACAAAATAACAATAAAGTATAAAATAAATATTACTAAAATATCATGCAATAACTTAAGTATTTTAATTTTCTAGCTTACCCTCAAGCAACTAGGCCTACGGCGTCATCCCTGTCAGGGAAAACATCTATAATTTTATAGACTAGACTCGGGTTTGAAGACTCTCTGAAGTTCTCAAAGCTCAAAAGATCATGTTTTTCCAAAACCCAACCGTGATAATACTGAAATTGCTTTTTTATCAATAATTTCTAGGTCTGTTTACACGGAGATTTTAGCGATCTGGGAACAAATGAAATAAGTCAGGTGGGAAACGATCAGTGCATGCATGATGATCTAAGTTGCCTCTGTAGACAGACAGTTTTCTAATCTATTCTAAAATATACCTAACTATATTTAATTGCTTTTTTAAATTTTTTTAATGTGTTTCTTAAAATGTTGGTTAGGGGTCAATACTATGGCAAGATATTTTAATTCAGTAACTATATTAATCCTTTCTGCTTTAATAAGAATATTCACATCAGGAGGTTCAGCATTGGTGCGGCTGGTGCCCCCCTCCCCTGCCCTGCACCCCCGGTAGTGCGCCTGTATGCTCCTGCTGTTCTAGGCAGGGTATTTCCTGGGCTCTGGGCCTGTTCGTTGTACCTTTGGCCCCTGTGGTTCTGTTGGTTCTGTGTCCTGGGTGTTCTCGCGGCCTGGGGGACTGACCGGATTATCTGTCTACTGCTGTAGGGGGCTCTGTGCACTGGTGGGGGGTTTATTACATGATCCTGGCCCACTTTTTTGATTGGGACCACCAGTGGCTACTGATCCAGTGTTTGAGAAAGAAATGCTTTTACCAAATTTGGGCACAAACCATTAGTTTACATGCAGACATAATTAATAAAAAAAGATAATTTTAAGAGTAATTCTAACAAACCTCTTTAGCGAAGGTAATACGCTAAAACATGTCCCCCTTTTTTTTTACTCTTTAAAATAAAAATCAGGTCAAACTAAGTCCAATCATGTTCGTAAGGGAGTATTTGATAGATATATGTTTTCCCCTCATTAAGCTGCTTTCACATGGAGCCTTTCACCTTGAGCCTGGACATCAGTGGGCAGATGACCTACTGATACCGGAGTTGTAACTGCACCCCCGCCCCCAAACTCCCCACTGGATGTTTACTACTTCTGACTTTGAATGGAGCACGGTGGTATCCACATATTAAACAGGTCACTGTGTCACGGAAACATGACCATCTGTGCATGCTCTGGCTACTAACACGAGTAGAACAACAATCTGAACTACGGTGTCATATGTTTGTCTTGTACCAGAATTAACTTTGAGACGGGTGAACATGGCAAAACAAGGTTCTCGAGATCAGGTATCATGATCTGCGGATGATGCTTGTTCTAGGCCGTTGCTCAGGCAGCCAATTGATTATTGGGAATATACCTGGCGGCACAGCGGCGTGGTGGTTAGTACGGTCCCCACTGACGATTCCAATCCACCTAAGGAAATGGTGCCTTTTACTGTGGAATTTTCTTCCTGGTACTCCGACTTGCCACCACATTCAAACAACATGCAATCAGGGTGAGTTGATGACTGCAGGAGAATGTGAAAGGGTGGAAGTCTTAATTATTGATTCTGAAGTTCAGAGAGAGAAACTCAATGTTAAACTGAGTGTTAGAAGAAAAAGCCGAAGTAAGGTCTCCTGAATGTCGTCCAAATTTGTTCACTTTTCGGCTGCTCCTTTGTTGACCACGACCAGACAGAGGCTACCTGTCTGCTTCAGAGTTGCTCTGCGAGCTCTCTCTCTCGCCATTTCGACTTGAATTTTTCTGAAGTCAACCCGGAGCACCACCGCATAGGAAACGACGGGGGTAACAAGTGCTTGTTCTTGGGAGGTCCGTCCAGTTCACCTGCTGAAATCAACTTGACGGACCACGGAAGGCTTTCCGGTTCTGGAGTGATCGCCCCCGAGGAGGAGAGATGGCGCGCTCTCTGCCCAAGATCTAAGGGAATGGTTAGATCTGGACGGGGATGGGGCACTCTTATTCTCTAGGCCAATGCCCCCAACCACTTTCTTTGTGAGACTGCTGGGAAAGAAGCTGAACCAAATTGAATCCTCTGGGCTGCCGGACCAATCCATTTATACCTAAATGGATTTAGGTGTTAAGGGTGATCCGTTGCTTTTTCTTGTTCTAAATAATAAGCATGAGCCTCCATTTGTTAAAACACAGTGACAACTCAAAAGGCGAAATCCCTCTCCAGACATCTGTACGAACATAGCGGTTTCCATATGGACCAGCTGAATGGAGACGGGGGCTTTTATTTACCTCTAGCTGAAAGTACACACAAAAAACATAGTTGTGAATATTTTGTTCTATTTATTCAAAGAGACACCCCTAAATTTTGAACACTGGACCTTTTAAATGTCTTCTTGTGACACCGATGACAAATTTGTCGGTTTATTAAAAATGGTAGAATTGCTTCAAAAATAACAAGGTTGTGGTAAATAGACATCCTTCAAAAGTCAAATGGTCTTAATAGCTTTGACTTCTCACGGCTCCTACATCCTGCTCTTGTGCATCGATCCGCAGCGCCGCTATACTTCTAGTAAGATTTGATAAACTTATAGTCACAATCATATGACTCATAACAAGATTATTGTCGTTTTGAGACCTTTCATCAGCGACACAAAGCCGAGGACGGAGAAAAGGTTTTCCTTCGACCACAAAGCTGGTAAAGATTTTGCTGAAAGCAACATCAGGTCACAAGAAGAAGGAATAATTTCCCCTCTTCAGGTTGCCTCTATTTCCTCCTCACATTTTTGAAAAGCACTACACCGTAGCCTCATACTCAGCCTAATACTTTTTTTCTAGAAAAACATCAATGCCACACAAAAAGACTCCATTTATCTGGAACAAAGCCAAAAAGTTCGGCCAAATGTGGTGAAAAACATCGAACTCCAGAATCTCTTCGAACTCAATAAAAATTCCGCCCAACTCAATAAAGTGACTCGCAAAAATAATCCAAACTGCTTACGGTAGAGAGGAAGGTGACCATTAGGGATTATATAAACCTTTATATTCCTCAAACTTAAAGCCTTCCCTTCTTTAAAAAAGCAGAGGTACGGCCGTTAACCAAAAAAGTAAACACGGACACCCCTGTCCTTTCCAGCTTTGGATCGATCTCCAAAACTCTGTTCATGTCAAACATGTTGTAATAAGCTATTTACGTAAAACAACAGTCTTTTCTGAAAGTATATGGCATTCTTTAGGCATTTTAGTCTAGCTTTAACGCCTTAAACAGCACAGAATCTGCCCTTTTAAGAGTTTGTAAAGAGCTCTTACTATCCACAGAATCTGCTGATTCACCTATATTAATGCTTTTAGATCTCACAGCTGTCTTTGAATTAGTGGACCATGGCATTCTCATCGTCTCGTCCAGGTCCTACCTGTCTGAGACAAGTTTTTCAATAAGCCAAGACGAATTTCCCCCTCTCCCAAGTGGAGTCCCCCAAGGTTCTATTCTTAGGACTATCTTTTTTTTCCCCGTGTATCTACTCCCCTTAGGGTTGATTTTAGGCAAACATGGCATCTTCTACCATTTTTATGCAGACGACCCTCAACGTTACCTTCCCCTGAAACAAAACCATGCCAGCTCCTTAAAACTAATGCTGCCTAGGGGCCTTTAGAGGCCTAGGGGCCTTTATAACCGAAGCAATGGTGTTTGGACTTAGTGGTGCCTATGATGCCTCTCCAATGGACCTGGGTTCCCTGCAACCATTTCTAAAACCCACTGTTGAGAACCCTAAATCCAGTTTTTACCAGTACAGGTTTTGGCCCAAGATTAGGACATTTTATTTCTTAATGATTTTGAAAATGTGTACTTGCCTTGATTATACGTTACTAGTCTATCCATACTACGATACATCGGTATATTGGCGTGAACCAGATCATCTCCCTCTCACATCTGTAGCTGGTCCAAAACGTTGCTTATCAGCTTTTAAGTGGAACCTGTAACCGAGACAAATCTCCCCTATTCTGACCTCTGGACATGCTACATGGGCTAGCACCATGTAACATTTCCAACAGCTCACAAACTTATACTCTCTCCAGATCGCCCAAAACCGTGGAAGGAGTTCTCGTGGTCTTATGGCTTTCTGTTTAATGTCAGCTCTGTGTTTTTATCGTGTGACTCCTGCTATTTTATTGACCGTACGAGCTAATAAATAAGGTTGAGTTGAGACTCTTCTTCTTCTACTTCTTTCTCTGGAGTCTGTCTTGCTCTGACACTAAGAAAAGAAAAAAAAAACACCACTGCGAATGCAAGGATGCCTGGTGTGATTTTTTTTTCTTTTTCTAGATGATGGGGCCACTGTTGTTTGGAGGCTGCCTTGTTGTGTCCGTGTCATAACGAAGCGGTGCATCTTCCTCAATGATGCCTGGGAGGGATCACAGGAGATCAACCCCCCCCCTTCAAAGAACACCCTGCCCTTGACAGCCAGCTTGTGGGAGTCGGCTCACAGTTGGTTTGGCACAGCAGCAGATAAATACCGAGCTCAGGTGAGCGTACGCATGAGAGCCTTCAGCGAGTTTGACCTTGTGCACTATGCAGAGGGTGTGTTTGGAAAGCCTCGGACATGAATAAGTACGGGGTAGTGAATGCGGAGGAGGACCCCACACCCCCTTCACAGGGGCTCAGGAAGTCCCCAGTGTTTTAGAATATAGAGTCACGAGTGCGTGCACGGAATGTATTTGTGCGCCTGAAGTCTTAATTTAGGAAAAAGCATATTCGAATTGTGGTGCAAGAGCAGAGCAAGAGCTTCAAGGATGCCATGACTTCAGAGAAAGATGCACAGAGAGTTAGAAAACTCGTTCAAGAAGGAAAAAAGTTGAGGGCATGAAAGCAAACCTTGCACAAAGGAGGTATGAAATCAAACTCACCCATGAGAGTTTTAGACTTAAACTACACAAACTCAGATCGAAGCACACTCTGAGACCACCTCACGTCTACATAAAGACCTCACATCCTCTCAGATGATCGGGTTCTGAAAGCTAACATGTTAGCAAATAACTTCTTAGACCCTCCATCGTAATACTTTGAAGATCTGTATCTGGATTCAAAATGAATGTCCAGTTTCCACTCCCGGTTTTGGTCTCCACCATTTCCATATTCTTTTTAGCGCCACATCATGTTCTGCTTTCAATGTTGTTGTAAGTCCTTGTTTCTGCTTTTTTAACCTGCAGATGTGAAAATGATGATTCTTTTGGGTGTTTGAGGACAAATAAAAGACAACCCACTGATGGAAATGAACAGTCGGTGCTGGCGTGGATAGACCATAGTCTCCACCCTCAGGTGAATGTGAGCAAACTGATGTGATCATTCCTATCTTCAAATATTGCAAAACAGATAAGCAGCCTTAGAAACCAATTTTGGGAAATGCACCTTAAGGATGTTTTGAAATATAACCTTAAATATAACCTTAAAAGCTTTCCTGTATTCATAGCGTCAATGCTGAAGGCAACATTGTAAATAAACAAATGAATTACAAGGTTGTATGGTAGATTCATTATACGGAAAAGATTTTCGAAACTATCAAATTGAAGTACATTATTAATAAAGATGAATTAACACATTTAAATGGAAATAGAATTACAAAGAAATACAACGAAATAAATTAATCAATACAATTGAATCATCAATTTCTACTATGCTTTTTGTGCACTATAGAATTAAGCAGCCTTAGAAAAACGAAATAAACAAATAAATGGGATAAAACATATTGATTGATAAATGGATTAATCAATTTACTAACAATTAAATTATTACAATACATTGATATATTTTAGTGTTAAATTGAATGACACTATTAAATTAAAATGACTCCTAAAGTGATAAATTATTGATTAAATCGTTCAAATAAAACATAAAAAACGTTAGTAAGCAATTAAGTTATTTATTTCCTTACTGAAATATAAAATAAAAATATTGAATAAAAGTCAACAAATTAAAATACGCATCATTGACTGATTAGTTAATGAATCAATGGCTTTGATTTTAGTATTTTTGATTGATTAATCAATTAATCAATCGACTGAAATAAATTATATTGAAAAATTCTAAAATTATTCATGACTATTTATTTATTAATGTTTTGAGAAATGATTATAATATAACAAATAAATAACAGTTTTAGTAAATTATTACATTTCATAAAATCCTTAAACAAAGAAAAAATTGAAAATTATTGGTTATAATCAATTGATTAATACATTAATTGACAAATTATTACAAATCTAATGAATAACAATTTTAGTAAACTTTAATTAAATCAAATTGTAATAATACAAAACTAAACTTAACCAACAAATTAATAAAATATTGACTTTTTTTAAACAAGTCAATTAACTAACAAAGTCAAATTGTAAACAAAAAAACAAAAAACAACATTTGGAATTTCATGATGCATCTCTTAAATAGTTTTAAGTGAACTTAAAAAAAAACAAAATCACAGCTGCAACACAAAAAACCTTCAAAACGTAAGAAAAAGGTCAGATTATCTCCAAATATAACAATATATATTGTTATACAATAACTGGGCAGGATGAGAAAAAACAGAAGTCGATAAATGTTTTGAGGACGCTTTCATGAATGCTTTCATTAACGCAGACGTTCGGTCTAGTTGCACGCATTAACCTCATTCTGTGTGAAGACTGCTGCATTAATGTGGGTCAAACTTAATGCAGCGTCCACGAACTGCAAGTAACATAAGAAGAAATTATTAATTACCGGCACGCGGCTGTACGACCGGCAGCATTCCTTTCATATCATCTGTCGTACGTTACCCGCTTCCGACTGCTGCTTGACAAAATCGTATCAATATAAATGATACGTCAGACGTCTACTGTTATAACTGCTCGCAAAACGAACCTGCGGAGCTGACATAAATGCATCACGGGGATTGATTTCCGTGTCATAAACTGCATAAACGCACATGAAGACAAGGGCTGAATGATTTCTCTCTCGCGGCAGACATTGTGTGCCGTTGCAGCTCCAGCCGTCCTTCCTCTCTGATGGCTGTATAATCACATCAAATCATCTTTTATGGACATCGGTTTTCCTCAAAAGCTTCCGCCGTATTTTATAGAAAGTGCAGGAAGGTTATGAGGGGTGTTTACCGAAAGCATTAGCAGGGAGCTCCTGTTCTTAAAGAGATTCTATATTTATTTCGGTCTCTGTCATAACATGAGGCGAGGTCAAAATAAAACGATCTGATGGATATTTACGCTGAAGTTTTAAGGCGTTTTGATGTTTTTTCTCAGTTCTTGGCAGACTTATTATTACGGCATGGGAACATTATGACATTATTTAAAGATGACTGCCTGGCCCTGTGTTCACCCTAGATAGATAATTAAGCAAAAAACGACTACATTTTTAATGGTGTTATATCTTTGTAGATAAAAAATGAACTCTGGCCCCACGGCACCGAGCAAATAAAGCCATTCCAAATCAAGTGTACTTATTGGAAACAAAGCCAAAGTAAAGCATCAGGTTGATGAGTACGCGCTCATTTTTCATACGCAGTAGTCACTCTGAGGTTAATGAGTTCGCCTGATGCAATGACAGCTTTGAATGAAATGCATAACCACTGATCAGCCATAAGATTATAACTACGTGCCTAATATTGTGTAGGTCTTTAGCCAAAGTAGCAGCTCTGACGCATCGTGGCATTACTCCCCGTGACCTCTGATGGTGTTGGCATGGAAATCCTCTAAGTCCCGAGGTTGGGCTTCCATAGATCAGATTTTCGATTGAGATCATTGATATTTGTTCCAGAACCATTAAAGAACCATTAAATGCTTTCGGCCTTGGACAGGTAACCTGTTCAGCAAGCTTTGATGCACTTTGTGTTTTGACACCTTTCTACCAGAATCCAAATCACCTTTTTCAGCCATTTTTTTCTTCAGCTCTCCCATGGGATTGTACATTATGGGCTAAATTTCACTCAGTGGACCTTGGACTCCCATGACCCTGTAACTTGTTCGGTCGTTGTCCTTCCTGTACTTTTTTTTTGGTAGGAATACACAACAATACCTGTAGTTTTGAAGGTGTTCTGACCTTCTGATCTAGTATTGGTTGCTTAGATGTTTAGGTTTGTCCGTTTTTCCCGCTTCCAAAACATCAACTTCAGGACAAAACCTTAATTTGCTGCCTAATATATCCCAACTGAAAAGGTGCCACTGTACCCAAATAGTCTATGTTGTTCAGTCCACCCCATGGTTATAATGTTATGGATGATCAGTGTAAATGCCTGGCAGCGGTTAAGAATTGGCTTCTTACCACATCAGCACTGCTTCCCTTTGGTCAAAACCAAAGTAAGGTCACATAAAAGACACAGAATCGAGCTTTTGGATGTACTTAAGACTAACGTAGTAGAATACTCACGTCTCATGTCTCTGAAGTAAATTGTCTGTCTGTTGGGGTTGAGCAGCTGGATCACAGAGTCATCGTTGTTCTTCACCCGACAGCTGATGATTGCCATCTCGCCCTCCACAACCGACACATTTTCTGTCACTAGGTTCTGACTCACCACTGGAGAGACACAAAGAAATGAGAAGAAGATTATAACTGATGAACTGTTTAACACAAAAAGGCTGGTAAAATCCGCGGGGATTGTAATTCTCAGGCCCTTTTTTATCCCCGAGATACTTGCAGAATGCAGCAGCAGTGTTTACGAGAGCAACACATAAAATTGAATAGGTTCCTCAATAACCCGTAATTTAAAGAGAATTCACTTTTTTTTGCATTAGATGGTTCTGGATGTCACATTTACAGACTGTCAAAAGGTTTTTCACACTTAGACCCTTCATGAAGTCCAGAAACCGGTTGTGGTGCCTGATTACTCTTTTCTCAAGTATTGGTACCAATACATAGAGGGGTATTTTGGAATATTGCGAGAAAACCAAACGAAAACATCTGCAGTCTATTGGGTTTATTCTAAGATTCCAAATGTATTTCTTATACTTAAACCATCTTCCATAACCAAAATCCAATTAATTAAATTTACTTTTTGAAGCAATTTCTTCAAGCTTCGTCAACGACTTTCTTTTCAATGTAGCTCAGCAGAGAAGCTTATATATTCAAAGAAGTCATGAATGAATAATGAAATCAAAGATAAAATGATCGCAGGTCGAGGCTTATCACATGATAAATGAGAAACGTCTCCAGATGATTAACAGGAAAGCAAAGATATTAGTTTATTATACGAAAGTCTCCTCTTTTCCAGAAATTTTTCTACCTAGTGCCGGATTTAAAGTGCCGGAAAAAGCTGTAGTCGGGTTTGGAGGGGCGGGATCATGCTCACTTATTTTTACAGTAATATAATAATAACAACACTAACACAAATAAGGTAATACGTGACTTCATAAAAGTTTTCTTGGACCAGATCCTGAGCTCAGCGCAGAGGTGGCCCTTTATTTTTAATGGGGTGGCCAGGGCCCAGGGGCGCACAAATCTAGAATTCATGGACAGCCTGCAGAATTTGTAATACTTCCTGATAATATATTAGTAATTTATTAAAACAGTTACGTTTCCTATGAATGCCGGTTAATGGTCGTCTTTATTTTTTCAGAAGCAAAGTCTGCTAATAATAACAATTACGAACAAATGGGATCCTTATCTGAGCAGATGTTTTACGTTTAATCTATTACAGAGTCAGATGTTTGGGCAAACCAATAAACATAATTAAGTCGATTTGCACCCAGGGCGCCACACAAGCTAAAAGCGCCCCTGCTTCCACCCGTTACTGAAGTTCTGGCCACCTTCAAATGCAGCAGGAAAAATATGGTTATGGTGTGCAACATGACACAAATAACAAACTCAGCAGACATTGCTCTGGGGCAACGGGCAGTAAAGTCAACACATTCATTAAGCTCTATGAAAGCTGTGACTTTTCCGAGTGTTTTCTTTACCCACAATGCAAAGACCTGAGGCCCGTGGGTCTTCTGATGCAATATAACATTTATAAGGTGCAGCAGGTGGCGGCGCCGAACACTCTAATGCGTGTCTATAGGAATGAACAGAAGTGAGCGACCAGGAAAACTGCCAACTAAGCCTGTGGGCTGAGAATAATTGGTGGCGGCCATCATCGGTCATCAGCTGCCACTTACTACACCGACTGGTTTCACAAACAATATGTCTGCCCTCAAAATGAAAAAATGGATTCTTTGCAGCTGTGAGCTGGTTTGATTTGAAAAAGTACAGTAATAACAGATCAGACTGCTTTGGGGCATCATCCATTGTTGAGGTTGGCTCTAGGCTACCTGCGGCTACAGACGGTGTGGCGTGCAAAGTGGAAAAAATTGAAGCAACAATCTGGGAAAGCAACAATCTTTAATTAAACCGTTTGTTTGAAATGTGTCACTCAACAGCCACCCACATGCAGGATTACAACAGACTGACATGGCGGCCGAGCCGATGAAGAGCGGATGAATCGACTTCGAAGGGGCACTAAAAACTCATCATAACGCCACAGAGACATTAGAACCACGTCACTGGGTCACAGAGGCACTAGAGCCACATGATTACATCAAGGCCACCAAAGACTCGTCACAAAAGCCCTAGAGGTGTCATTACACTGCAGAGGCACTACAACCATGTTGTTGTGTCAAGGAGGCACTAGAGCATAGCCATTACATCGCAACGGCATTAGAGCCACATCATTACATTATAGAGGCACAAGAGTCAGTTGATTATATGTCAGGAGGACTGGGATCACGTTATTGCATCACAGAGGCACCAGAGCCATGTCATTATGCTAAAGAGCTACTAGAGCCAAATCATTACGTCACACAGGCACACGTTATTAAATCACAGGGGCACTAGAGCCATGTCATTAGGGTACAGACGTATTACAGACAGATTTCTATGTCACAGAGCCACGTCATTATGTCACAGAGGCATTAGAGCTGTGTCATTGAGTCATGAATGCACTAAAGCCACACCATTACTTCACGGAGTCACTAGAGCCATGACATCATGGTACAGCAGTACCAAAGCCAAATCATTACAGAGGCACATGTCATCGAGTCACAGAGGCACTAGAGCCCCGTACTAGCATCACTGTCTCCCTTTACACAGGGAATGCTAGCGTTGTGTTTTGACAAACAGCGGCTAGAGCTGCTAAAAAAGGGAGAAGAAAGCATATAAAGACGTAGTAATGTCTTTTACTATGCAACTGTACTTTCTTTCTTTTTACAGTGAAGATCAGGCAACAATAGCTTTCAGCGTCTCACAGTATCAAACAGAATTTGTTTTCCAGTGTAATGTCTGTCATTGTAGTTCACTTCTGTGTTTTGAATATGACAGTCACAAAGTTTTGGTTGGTTGAAATAATCCCGTATCCAGTCATTAATGTAAAAAGTTGTTGTTTCTAGAACGGCAAGGTTTGTGTTACATTCTCACACCAGTGTTCCCGGCTGAGGGCCCGTTTATTGTTCTATGGAAAAACTGAGAACTGGCTCCAAGTTAGGCCCAGGCTCCAAACCAGACAATGGTGGAAAAGAGATAATGGTCAGTGAGTGACATTGCTGTGAGATACATGTCAGAAAGCATATTGAGTCAATCTAACTGACCAATTACTTGTGCTTTTTTATGACCAGTGTGATGTTCAGAGGTAATCAGGCAGAGGTGGCCTGAGGCAGACTTCTGGGATTAGCTAGGCCAGCTTGTTATGGATGTCTGCTGACAAGTACAAAAAAAAAAAAAAATTCTCATCTGTCCATCAGATTGTTGTGAGGCCTCTTTGACATATAGCAGATGGAAAAAAATAAAATACAACCCCGAAGCTGCAGGCAGGTGTTTAAATCAAAGGCTAGCATCAACCCATTCCTGGTTTTTTAAGCCCTGAGGAACACGGAAGAGCCGGTTCAATCTCCCTGGCCCAATTGTGCTTTTGATTTGTTGTGACATGGGAAAAAAAAGATATCACATAAATAATCAAGCTCACAATGGGAGCAAAATTGGAGAGTGTATGCCTCAGCCAAGCTAATTTATGATACTAGATTCATTAAAAAAAGAGTAAAATATGAACTATTTGAATAAAAACGTGACATACATGAAAACATCAAAATATGAAAGAAAGATATCCAGGAGTTGATTTATATGCACAAGAGTTGGACTAAATAGGACAACAGTTGAGAAATTATTGGAGATAAAGCTCACTGTAGGGGAGAACATATGCCATCTGACCTTTCCCAAAATCAATCCAGTTCTTCCTCGCATATTGGGTTATAAAATTTGGAAATGATGCATAAAATAATATTTGACATATCTATATAACTAAATGTCTAAACAAGATTAAAATACCATTTTAATGATACAACATGTTAGCATATTGTTGTAAAGAAATTCTGTTTTGCATCACATCATGAAAAAAAGACTGCATACATGGAACATGGAGGGCTAATCCTTCACCCGGTTATAAAGAGGCTGCTGTTTTCACATGCATTCGACTGAAGTTGAGAGAAAAGTTGTGGATAAATCAGTGCAATTCTTCCCCCTTTTCTCTTGCCTCCTATATGGTTGCATAAATAGCATCACAAACAGCATCCTCTCACTAAGGCTTGGAGAGGGGGGTAAGAAGTGTAAGAAACTAAAGAATGCAGGAAACATCAAATGCTAATTTGCATGCCTTAGTTGTCAAGCACCTCTAAATATCCCTGCCATTTAGAAGAGGTGGAGGATGAGGAAGTCGGGATGGGGGGGGCAGAGAAATTTCCTCCGATGATGATGATGCTGACAGATAAGGATAGACAGCTCAACAAATGAGATTCAAATCAGCATCCTCTGGTGGCCCAAACACAGCCTTTAATAAATGAACCTCACTGTCTTTAATATTCACGACTGAAGCTCATTTTTCCATCGTGTGCAGAGGTGGGCGGCAGGGTGGGCATCTGGTTATGATAATACGCTAACGTACTACGGAGCGGATTCTTAAGCAACCGCTGTAGGTTACAAAGCAGCAGCGGGGCGCTTGCTGCGAGGTGTCTGCTAAGTTGTGTTAAAGGCCAGTGGAGGAAGTAAGAAAGGACTTCAAACAGTCGCTACCTTGACAACTGCTTAATTGTTTCTGCTGTGCTAAATAAACAACTTTGACACGCTGGTGGACTGCGAGTCGAGGCGAGGAGCACTAATTAATAGCCAACAACAACCACGAGCTTTGGCTGCAGAGGTGCAGAAGAAGCACTACTTGGTGGGTGAAAATGAGGCGTTTTTTCTTTTGAATTCAAAGCGTATGTTTGAACGTCTGGAAGGGGGGGTTGTGTCAGAGGGACAAAGTGAAGAACCAAAGGGACAAAATAAGGGACAAAGTTTGTAACTTGAACAGCTGAACATTGGACAACCTGATTTTTCTATTGAATGGGACCCTTGGGTTCCTTTGTAAGGCAGCGTGGCGCATGTTGTCCCGTGTTTGGGTGGTTTCTGGCTGCCTTCCTCCGGCAGTCCGAAAAAGCGCACTCTAGGTTCATTGATGAATTTAGATCATCTTTACATGAGAATCTAAGTATGAATGGTTGTTTGTATTGTTATGTTCATCCTATATTGATCAACTGATGGCTTGTCCAGGGTGTACACCCGTGTCAGCAGGGATAAGCTCCAGCCCATTCGATGTACAAGCAATTCTTTCTGATTATATTAAACTAAATGTGACGCATTAAGAATCTCAAACAGTCCATAAAGACTCAACCTATTTCTAAGAAGTCAGCAATGTGCTCTAAGATCAGATTCCATAGTGACTCAATAATAATGATAACTATAGTTAACACTATAGCACTTAGCACTTCCCTAACGTGCAAAATATGAAGTAAAGTAATATATTCAAATGAGATAGATCCTCTTCTGTCGATTCAAGCCAATTTAGACACAATCGGCCGTATGGTTGGGAAGTAAAAGTTAAAACGGTTGCGGGTTTTTTGGCAAAAAGTCCCCATAGTGAATAAAATATGAACAATTAAAGTAAAATATGACAAATACAATTTAGACCTCGGGCGGTATATTCGGACTAAATCAGACAAATAGTTAGGAAGATATGTTGAGAAAGTGTTTTTTTTTATACAAAAAGCGTCCCCTAGTGAGATAAATATGACCTATTAGAGCAACTTATGATATAGAGATAGGTCTCTATATTGATAGGTAGTTATCCTTGAGTTGATTCAAGATAGGTCTCCTTGAGTTGGTTCATCGGAGGCAAATATCGACTAAATCGGACCAAAAATGGAGAAATTATGGCAAGAATTTTTTTGGGGAGAGAAAGCTCCCCTAGTGGCGGAAATATGCAACTGATCCTTCCCAAAATCAATGCAGTTCTTCGTCACACTTAGGTCTATGTGTATATCAAAGATGACCCATGAAATAGCCTTTAAGTTATTACGTTCACACAAAAGACCTGCAGCAGTCGCGGCCGCGATGAGAATTCCGTATAAGGAGAGAAAACTGCCATGTGAGGAGAATTGCCGCCTGAGTGAATGCATCTAAAAGTTTTACCGTATTTCCTCTGAATGTTATAGGTGAAAGTGCGGTGGGTTGATATTGAACAGATTTTTATTTTCAGATATGGGCAATCAGCGCACGTGAAAGCGTCTGCAAATAAAGTGATAATTCAAAGTTAAGGCTGGGTGGAAAAAGAACTCACTGGAGGAATTATGTATTTCATCTGGGAATGCTTCAGGATTCCCCCCCCTGCCCCCGCGGATGAGCTCGAGAGGGTTTTGGGTAAGAGGGACGTCTGGCATATCTTGTGAGCACTACTGCCACTGCGACTCCTGACCTGAATTAACTAGATGGATGGCAGATAGCTTCATGATAATGCTTCACTTTTGGCGTAAAACATATTTATAGAGGAGATCAATGTTGTCTGATGTTTGGAGAATGTCATACATTCAAATCATGGAATGACAGCAGGTCCAATCTGGGTCTGTCAGTCCTCTCCTGATAAAAATCTATAATATGACAAATGA
This sequence comes from Lophius piscatorius, assembly GCA_009660295.1. NCBI lineage: Eukaryota > Metazoa > Chordata > Actinopteri > Lophiiformes > Lophiidae > Lophius > Lophius piscatorius. The sequence goes on along the minus strand of VRLP01003281.1, from coordinate 46,857 downwards.
TTGATGGACACGTCACGTGTGACAGCTCTGCTTCTGGCTCAGAAGGGGGGAGGAGTCAGGAACAAACTCAGGCTTTGTTGGAGAAAAACCTGCCAGTGAACGGGTTAGAGGGTTAGTAACAGAATAAATTATCAAGGTAACTGACTCAGAGTTTAATATACTTCGTATTCTGGAACGGAAAACCCATCTCAGGTTTAACAAACTCACTTTTTGCCACTGCTTTTTTTCCCTGCTTCCATGTTCACAAAAACAAACAGCATGTTCTACACAGAGTAACGTCAGCACCGTGACATAACGTCGGTATCAGGTTCTCACCGTAGCGAAAAAGAAATGTCAGAATGTTTGCGGGTAAAAAAAGAACACTGTAAATATTTCATGAGCGCCAGACGAGACCTTGCACACTTGTCACCTCTGCACTTTTGTGAAACAGACTCCGGATCTGTGTTGATGTTTTCAGATGCAAATGACTGCATTCACTACATGCCTCTTCGATACCTGCGAAAGCCTCGTGGCAGCTGCTTAGAAGAGACGGCTCATCAGTATGCGTGGCAGGGGCATGAAGTTTACCTACTGCTGAGCAGGAGGACAGGCCTAACAATACCCTCCCTTCAAACAAAACACTCCCTCTAAAGCTTTTAGAGAGACACATTTAGTCGGCGCTGACAGTCCGGCAGCACTGCGCGCCCACAGTGAAATGGACCCGATGATAACGTCAGAGATGGTGGGAGTCATATATAATTGCTAGTGTGAGCAGCACTAAATGCAATTCCTCCAAACGTTTAAATTGCTTAATTCTTTTTTAATTATACGCTCGAAAAGTCGGGGGATATTATGGAATCGTCGTCGCTCCCACGTCCACTGTAGAATTTTCATCTTGACGCGATAACTCGAACACTATATCATGGATCACTTTCCAATTTTAAGCTTATAGAAACCTTAGTGCGAGGAAGAACAGGAGTGTTTTGGGGAAAGTTCGGTTGTATATTTCTGTCACTAGGGGGAGATTTATCGCGAAAGGATCAAATTTGCTGCTTTTGAATCAACTTAAAGAGATCTATCTTGTAGATATCATGATTTCCATATATATAGTATATGAATATGAATATAGTTCATATATAATTTATTTCGGGAAAGGTCGGTTTGTATATTTTTGACACTAGGCAGAGCTTTATCTCTGAAAGTTTTGGGGCCATCTTTTCTCAACATTCGGTCCCATTTAGTCAAAATGTGGTGCATGTGAATCAAGTCAAGGGGATTGTTCTGATTTATATTATATTTTCATTTTGTAGTTTATATTTTACTTAGTTCGGTGATCATTTCATTAAAAAATACTGAGGACATAACTTCACATTTTATTTTTGAGGAGTTCCATCGGGGGGATTGCTTGTACAACGAAGGGGATTGGGGACATTTCCGGGATACACTCTTGCTTTCGGGAACGACGGCATAGACCTCGTCAATTAAGGAGATTTCTCTTGGAGTAAGTGGAATCAAATAGTCATAATAATGTTTTTATTACTGTACAATCACCTGAAACTAAGAAACGTCGTGTTAACATTACATTACAAAGAACAGTTTAGATCTAGAGAGGGGGCAGGTCCTCTTCTAGTCCACCATGTTGCCACGTATGTACGGTAGCCAATGGATGAACCATCGATTTCCATGCAGAGCTACCATTAGCAACAAATGCTACCACAGAACAAAAAATAATATAATTCAATTTTTTCCTATGGTTAAAGATTTATTTTCTTTTTTGAATACAATTTCCACACATTTCTATTGAAAGACGTGTAGTCACTTCTCAGACTACTCACTCAACATCATTTTGAAACTTGAAGTAAGGGCTAGCTAGCAAGGGTTGAGCTGAAGCGTATTCTAGCGGTTGCAATCTGGAATCTCACAACTCGATGCCACTACGGTTTAAACACTGGACGTTTAAATATTATCCAGTCTTTGCAGATTCACCAACATCAGCATCCATCAGTCTCAGGAGAATCATCAGCCACCACCACCTGGGGAGATCTCTGTTGCTTCTGCCCAGGGCAAGATATCCTACAATCACAATCTCCTTGAAAAGCCCAAGTTTGTCTCTCTTGATTGAAATATGTTAATACAAGCCAGGGGGAAAGTTAGTAGGCGTGTATCTACCTCAGCCTCTGATTCAGCAGAGCTCTGAGGTGCACCTCCTTCCAATTTCCCAGGCAATATGCTGCCTGGAAAGAGGGAATTGTCAAATAATGTGCATCAATCAAACTCTCTGCTCTACGAAAGCAAAGACAGAAAACCACTGCCTTTATAGGTCTGAGATTCTCAGTCGAATGGCACAGCAGCTGTAGGCAAATATTGGACTTATTTTATTATGAGATAGCAGAGTGACTGAAGGAATATGGTTCCCTGAATATTTAGTCTTGTTTAGTCTTTTTCCACATCTGTTATATTACCTGGTAAAGCAAGCGCTTGGAGGGACTGTGACATCACACAGCAGGAGACTTCACGGATTCTGAAACATTTTAGTTCGTGGATTTATTCTTAATAAACGCTTTTCCTCACAATATCCCGACTTTGTTCACTGTTTTACTTAATCTGAGTCTATGATGATATAACCACAGGGGGTAAGTATATCCCCAAAAAGTCGGGGATAGAATGGAATCTCCGTTGACGCCGCGTCCGCATCCGTGACTGCGTGTCCGTGCTGAACATCAGGAACTGTTTCTGCTGTACTATCGAACCACTTCCAAATAAAGTCAGTATGAATGATGTCTCTGTCTCTGCAAGTTCATTATAAAATAGTTTAATAGAAAGTCAACGTGCTGAAAAAATTCGATGAAAAGCAGTGCCCTGAAAATGAAATTAAAACCGTGGCTATCAGGAAGGTAACAAATGAATAAAAAGAGAATATGAGTATATTAGTATAAGTATTTTGTAATATAATGAATAATAAAGCACGAATAAAAAAAAATAGGTAAATAATGTAGAAAAACTCTCCCCAATAAAAGTTGAACATAAATAAATGACTTTTGTGAAATGTATAGAGAATAATTGTTTGTAAAAGAAAGTGTACTTTAATCCTTTTATCATGATTGTTGTCATTATTATGAAGAATATAGAGAAATCGAGTATATTTTTAGTCTGCTGTGAATGTTTATTCACTGTCTGATATAAAAAAAAAACATTACTGTATGACTGTCGAAACAATAAGACAGGATAAGATAAGATAAGATAAGATAAAATAAGTTAAGATAACGTGAAGTAAGACCTTATTAATGCCAAAGGGGAAATAAAGTGTTACTGCAGCATATAGACACAAATACACAAAAGACAAAAATAGAATAACGGCGGTGGTGTTACTAGGAGTCTTACTGGTATTGCATTTTTCATCAGTTTGCCTGTTCGCCATCGGTTATTCATATGACCACGTCTCAGTCAGAGACATGATTTTCTTGATTTATTTACTTTTTTTAAAGTGTGTCTCCCGCTGACGAAATCACAAGTGTTTGTGTGCACCAGGCCGCAGGGTTCACGTTCGTGAAGACACGCGTGAGAGCGACCGCCGGCGTCTGATTGCAGCCGCTACTGGTCTGATTGCATGTTTTTCCACAAATGTGCGAGCGAGCATGTGTGAATTTGTGTCCCGGCGTTGACAGCGAGGAGCTGATTTCTGAGTAATCTTTTCTGAACAAGTGTACGAGTACAGAAACATTACCCAGTGCACCGTGTTTTACCGTAATCGTGACTACAGGTCATGAAATGTAACGATGTTACATATTTGTACGAGGAGGTACAAAAAGACCGTTTTGAAGTGAGTTCGGCTTTTATTTCATGCCGTAGCGCGGTCGTCTGTTCACAGCAGTGATGTGCGCTGAAGGTTCGAGGCAGGTGAGGCACTGACTCTCTGAGTCAGAGTTACAAATATACAAACCCAATAGAGAAACTTAAATTCAGCAATTAATTGCCAACTTGCTCACTGACTACTGGTTGTGTTTCATATCTCATATCAGAATTCTCCACACGCACACATAGGTCAGGGACATATTTCGCCAAAAAAGAACGTTAAATTTGTTACGGATCAGAGGAAGGGCACACATGCTCTGCATTTTCACGTGTTCGTAATTTGCCTTCGCAAAATTCTACAATTCATACAGTGCTAGAAAGAAATCCCAGGTTCACCCCATTTTTTTGAAAAACCCCCCAAAAACGTAATAATAAACCCGTGGGCTCACCATGCGCCCTTCGGTGAGGCCGGGGTACTGACTGCCTCGCCTATGTTATACAAATACGTGAAATACATGACCGGTTCTATGGAGAGTGAGGACATATAATAAAAGTGAAGTATAAAACTAATAACAGCTGACAATAATTAATATTTGCTGTTTTTTATTTTTCATGATGACAACTGACGCTCTGCATCCCCTGACCACACGTCCCCGGTTAATAGCGCGCCTCTTCACATATGGTTGATTAATTAACCTCCATGAAAGCCCCCCCATAGAGGTTTAGTCTGTGGGCTGCGAGAAACACAGTTGTACAACTTGGCAGTATCTGCGGGAGACAACCTTCCTGCTTTGTGGGTATAAAAAATCTCATTATAATGTAACACTCAGGCCATTAGTTTTATTTCAAGATAATTGTACACTAATGACAGGCATTTTCATCATATCACTCTTGGATATTAAAGGCACAGTACTCATATTTTCCTTGCATTACGTGGAATTATTGCAACTCATCGATATCCAGAGTGGGAGGTAACAAAGTACAAATATTTTTACTGTTCTCAAGTTTTCAGTTATCTGTATTTTCCTGTAGTGTTGACAGTAAAAGGGTTTCTAACAAACCTTTTCACTTAATGCCCTACATTTTAAGGCAAATATCTGAGCTTTTTACGGCTTACATGTTAATTACAGTTTAGTTACTTCAGTGCATTATTATAGAAATGATATAATTTACTTATTATATTTTTTATAACCATTGATATTATAGAATATGAGTCGCTGCTGCTGCCACAGATCCTTCGAGGTTAAGAGGATAATATTTTAAACTATTTCAAATTTGATACCTTTATAAAGAAGAATGGGAAGGACTGGACTGATTTTAGGAAAAGTCGGTTGCATATTTACGCCACAAGGGGGCGTTTTATCTCCAATATTTGTTTTCAAGCCCTTATTTCTCAACCGTTTGAGCGATTTAGTCTGAATTTGGTGCATATGAATCGACCGTTTATCACATTTTACTCTAATATTTCATATTTTACTTTCTGAGGGGAGGGAGGCGCTTTTTATAAAAACATTGTTTTCGGACATTACTTCGTAACAATGGTCTGATTTAGTTCAAATTAACCTCATATGAACCGCCCAAGGAAAAACTAACTTGAATTTGTAATATTTTGTTATAATCGCTCATATTTTAGTCACTAAAGGTTTTTTTTTTTTTTTAATGAAAACAAAAACAAAGAAACAAACTCTTTTTTGAATGTTACTTCCAGACCGTATTCTCAGTGATCTCTAAATTGCGCTCATATACATTCTAAATAAGGAATTTTAAATTAGTGCATATTAAGTCACAGAAATCGTTGAGTTCAGCCAATCTGGACTTTTTGAGATAATTAATGATTCAAATTCAATTTGATCAGTTCAATCAGGGGAATTGCTCGTACAATGCAGGGGATTGGGGGCTTTATAAACCTTGCTGCAGGTACGACAGCATGGGTTTAGTTTTTATTCTGGATTAATGTGTGCTTTCCAAACATCAGAACAGATTTCATCCTAAAGGGAACAGACACATGGGAAAGATGATCCCTTGGTGCATGCAGTGCATATCATGCGAGGCACACGAGATACACCAATCAGCCAGAACATTAAAACCACCTGCCTAATATTGTGTTGCCACCCATTTCCCCACCAAAACAAGCTCAAAATCCAGGAAGAGAATGAACATTTCAGCAATATGGGCTACAGTAGCTCTTCTGTGGGATCAGACAACACAGGGCTAATCTTTGCTCTCCATGCACATCAGTTAGCCTTGGGCTGGGTTATATCTTGATTTCATACATTCAATATTCTCTCCAGTTTCCCCCTCAACTTGAGAAAAAGACATGTTATTTGGGTGCTTCTTCTTCTCTAACAACATCAGCAGCCTCTTGCAAATATTAACATCCCGCATCCTGACAACAGCTTGGAGGAAGGAAACTCCGGGCTAAAAAAGCAATTCATCAACTGCTAATTATGTACTTATGTAAAGATATCTATAAATAGGCCTACATACCAATTAGTACAGCTGTTGTTATGAAAGTCAATATTGGCCTATTTCAAGACAATTTTACTTTAATCTGAAAACAGTCATATCAGTGAGGCCCCGCTAATGACACGGCCTCATCAGGCTGCTCCAGTCAAGATGCCTCAGTGTCTGCATGTGACTCATCCTCCACTCATCTCCTGGAGAGCCGTTGTCTGGATCTGGATACAAGCAGCAGATTGCAGAACTTTGCAACAAGATGCTACTTCCCATGTTTTCATGAAAGTAAGAAAGAGAACGCGAAATAGAGCAGCTGTTCCTTTTTGTCGAGAGGAGCCAGGTGGAGGTTTTGTCGGCTGATCCAAGAGTAGGGGGATATCCCACAGTAGATCCGGAACTCACTGGAGGGATTACATATCCCATCTGACCTGGGAAAGCCTCGAAATATCCCAGGATGAGCTGGAGAACATGTCTGGGGACATGAACTTCTAGTAGTAAGGTTTGACTAGTGACAAAGAAGATCCCCTTTGGAAATAAGAGTGGATCTAGATAAGGGGGCAGATGAATGTTTTTCTGAATGAACAAATTACTGAATACATATGTGAACTACTTGATGGTTCCATGTCAAAAAGGGGCCAGTTGAGGTAACTCAGGTATCTAATGAGGATCTCTCAGCGAGCCACCACTTTTTCTTTTTTTTTCATTTAACCTTTACTTAGGCATCTGTTTTGCGGGGGTGAACTGGCCAATAAAGAAGCAGCTCACATCATAATTGACACACAAAAACAACACAATGCAGAATTATAATAAATATGGGCAAAGGTGGTAATAAAAACAAATACACAATGCTGTCACATTTTAAATGGCATGTAGTGATATTAAAACCAAGTAAAAAGAACTAATCAAGTGCAACCACACTGTCCAATTGTCTCACATTCAAGATTCTTTAAAATCCCAGCAAAACAGCTCCTGGAAATTACATCTGGCAGTTTAATGTCCATTTGGCGTGTGTTCCAAGCAGATGCAGCAGCCACCTTAAATCAGTAGTTGATAAGAATTTCGGCCTCTGAGCAAATAAGTATTCAGGTAGCAGGGGACGAACCCACTAAGACTTTTATACTGTAGATAAACAGGCAGTGCCACCATATAAAGACGGCCAGCCAGCTGTCGCATATAAAGTTTTCAAGTGGTTTGCATCCAGTGACACATCTTAAGGCACAGTGACGAACAGCGTCTAGAAACCGCAAACACAGAGCAGAAGAGATATCACACATCACTATAGTCAAACAGAGGCAAGGAAGTTGACAAAACAAGATATTTCCTTGCTCTGATTGAAAAACAGGATTTAGTCCTGTAGAAGAAGCCAAACTTCAATTTGAGCTTGGAGATCAGATTGGCCGCATGGGCGACTCATGACCTCAAAGGCAAGCGGTGAGCAAAAAAGAAAACCCTGATACTTGTAACTTGAGACAAATAAGATTTCTTTGAGTTGAAATGTTAAAATATTTGGGAGATTTTGTGGGGATTCACTTGAGTATGAGAAGAGCTGGAGTTTAGTTTTATCTGTATCTAAAAGCAGTTTTAGTTTTTGCAGACGTGACCGAGAAGCATTGAAGGTAGACTGAAAAAATTCAGAGGTCTGAGTAACTGATGGAGCACAACAAAAAACAATGGTGTCATCAGTATAAAAATGGTACTAAACACTTGATATGTTTTCACAGAGCTTATCAATATAAAAGGATAATAGTATAGGTCCCAACAACGAACCTTGGGGAACGCCCTTTGACACGGTTAAAAAAGAAGTGGATCCATCCACCGGAACACTTTGGGTTCTTGCAGACTGATGGTCGGCAAATTACATATACATATCTCATCTGACCTGGGGATCCCCAAGATGAGCTGGAAAGAATTTTTGGGTAGAGAAACATTTGTAATACCTTGCACGGCCTGCTGGGATCACGACCCTATCCCGGATAAGTTGATGAAAATGGACGGATATTATAAAAACTAAGGTATGGTCAGAAATGACCATCAAGAATCTTTCATTATATGGAGTGGATGTAAATAAATAGGAAATGTTGTCATTTTTCAAACAGTCAAATTAGCAGCGGTCGGACGATTTCGATTACAAAATGCGTTATCAAAGGGGGAACCTATGACTTTGCTTTTTTTAGAATCTATTTTGAGACATACGACGAGTGGTAGCTCAGTTTCAAGCACAGCCTCTGAGAGCACAAGAACCCTTCATCCCAGCAGGCTGCTGTGTGAACGCCGGGCTGCTGCTGCCGCTGTCGACCGACAGCTAGAGGCATCCGAGAAAAGGTCAAGATCCTTGTACGACCAGAGCACTTCAGACAGCGGAATCCCTCATGGTGATGGTTTTAAGGAGGAGGAAGACTCTGTTTAGACAACCGCTGTTCGGAGGGAAGCTGAAAAGATATGAAAGAGACTTTGTGGGAGATGATCCCATTGGTCTGTTTAGTCTCTGCTGCCGACTGTCACTCTTGTTAAAACATGCTGCAGCAACAACGCGAGCTAGCGCTTCATAGAAATAAACCCGGGAGGTCAAGAATGGAATTATAATAAGGTAAGCAATTATTAAAACAAATGCACATTTTATATGTTACATAAAGTGATGCATCCTGTGGCACCAGTCTGTGCAGCAGATGCATATAGTAGTCTGTAACCAGGCCCACGCTTTCAACCCTGACAGGAAGGTTAGACCCCCCCCCCACCCAAAGCTCCGGGCATCCACCCAAGCACAAAAAATGGATGTGATGGAGCAGTTTGCTTTGGGGTGGGTTTTTTTCTCTAGTCCTCCATCTTCACAACGTAGAGACTAAAACCATCAGTACCAACATTGATGGAGATGCCGTACGGCTTCAGCTCGTCATACAAATCCATTTGTTCGACTTTATTCTTGACATTTCAACTTTGCGCAACATGACTACTTTATTTTAAAGATTAAAAATTTCTTCTCAAAATAAAAAAAAAAAAATCTTCCTACTCTCATTCTTTCTTCTTAGGCCATGGCCAAATATTCCTTCAAACAAACATTCAATACTGACTCTACCTAACTATTTCTATGAAGTCAGCAACAAGCTCTGAGATCAGAACCCACACTGACTCAATAATGAGAACAAATAATGTTTTTCTGAGCTCAGTAATAAAACAAGACAGATTTGCTGCCTTATCATATAAGCTAAATTACGACAAAATCAGACTTGGTAGCTTGTTTAGGAAGTTAGAGACGTAGATTCATACGAGCCAATTTGGACATAATAAGACATATGGTTGGAAAATGAAGAAGAATGGTCAAAAAACTGTTTGTTTTTTTTTGCAAAAAAGCCAGCTAGTGAGTGAAATACGAACAATAATAGTAAAATATAACAAATGCAAGTTATATCTCCTTGAGACGGTTCATATTTACTAAATTTGAACTAAATGGGACCAACGGTTAGGAAGTCAGGTCAAACAAACTGCGTTTCTCATAAAAAAAGCTCCCCCTAGTGAGTAAAATATGAATGATTACTGTAATCATTCATTACAGTAATATGAGCCATACAAGATACATCTGCGTCAAATCAATTCATATGATCCAAGTTTGGACTAAATGGAACCAACAGTAGAAGAATTTATAGCGAGAAAACTGTTTGAGGTCTAAGAGGGTCTATGAGGGTCTAAATCTTGAGAATGATGAATGAAATAGTTTTTGAATCATCACCCCACTGCAGATTTTCATAATAATACATGATTAAACAACGGTCTGTATTTTAAAGGCATTTATCTGTGACAGATACGGATTTCTCTACGAATCATAAAAATTCTGTTCCCGATGTTTTTTTCTCCACCTTTCGTTTGTTTATGAGTTTTACCGAGCCGTCAATGGTTTTATAGAGCCGGAGTGGGTGGCACATTACAACGCATCGTACCACTGCTGTTTTGCATTTTGTCATTAGCTGGGCATAAACAGCTGCAGTTTTGCAATTTCATAATGCTGAGTGAAGGAAATTAATTCCAACAGCAATGGGGCCATTACAGAAGTGATTAAATATTTTCACATTGGTTTGGCCTTGAATCTGTGGAATATTTAAAAAGGTTTGTTCAATAGTATTACTTCAATTTTCAGTACAATGATAAACATTTTTAATCAGTTTTATAGATACAAATACATTATGAAAGTCCTAGTGTAGGATTAAGTAGTTTTTTTCCCACTCTCATACAAACAGACATACAGAATTACACATTTACATTTGTACAACAAACCAATGTTTACATATACATATAAACATAAACAAAACTTTTTTTTAACCGAAAAGGACGCTGGATTTTGGATTTAAAACGCATTCACTTGCAGAAGTGTGAATTAGAGCTTATGGGTACGAGTCATCAGCTCATCACAACATACATGCAAACTCTGAGTCCTATCGCTGTCAGATAACATTTCTAACCATTGCATCACCAACCTGCAAAAATAGCTTTAGCTGTCAACCTTCAGGAGAAGAACAAATGGAGTTTTTACAATGTTTTTACAGTCGCCTGGAAACGGACAAACAAAACACTGCTGTAGAGATTTTTAAATATGTCTATCTAAAGGGACTTCAGTACTTGACACTGATTTGTGTGTACTTGCAGGGTGAGCTAGGTTGGGTTCTATTGGTTGCAGTCTGGAACTTCACCACTAGATGTCGTTAAATCCTGCATGACAGACTTCTTAAAGTCATATCTTTAAACTCATTATTATACAAAGTCATTCTCTAATTCTTGTTGAATGACTTTAAACATTGTTGAATGCAATGTTTTATTTGATTCTACTTCATATATTTATTGCGCCATTCTTATATTTTTTTCCTTTTGTCTGTCTACATTTGGGTCCAGACTCAGAACGAAATGTCACGCCTATCTACATTTGGGTCCAAACTATGAATAAAATGCATCACTCACTATGTCAAAGGAATTGTGAGACTTATATAATAAATGACTTGTTGCCTCACTCCCCAACAACAACACATACCAAGAACTGAGAATCAATCATTATTCAATAAGTTGTTATTACAAATCCATAGAAGTCATGTTCTTGAATCAACCACTGTTTGTTGCTGTAATAAAGATTCCTTTTCAGCGTCGATAACCTCCTTTCCAGCCTTGCTTTTTATTATTCCGACAGCCCATCATGATGTGATCCATAATAGACCAAAGCTAAAGCTGCTGATAGCAGAAACCCCCCTCTGAGATTCATTCAAATATAAGATAAAGCATCTAACCGAATCGCTAATAAATTGCCATGCTTTAAAGTGGCGAAAGAAACACACAGAGCTGGGAGATCTAGACGTGTCAATGTTATGGTGGTTATATATAAAACTCTTATCATATTCACTCTGCCAACCAATAATGAAAGACTCAATATCCTCCACATTGTCTGAGCGCGAGCGGTGCAGAAAGCAAAGTAGTGGAGACATTTTGATGAGATAAACAAAGTCATCGATTATCCGATGGGTAACAGGATTATTTCTGTGGCAATCGATCCGGTGAGATTTTACAGTCTGGACCAAAGTGTTGGACCAACTAACTGGAATTCCAGTAAAAAGTTTTTGAAATTGTAAACAGAATTAGAGGATCAGTAATAAAAGTGAATTGTGCCCACAGCTACATTCCAATATCAGCCATCTCTACACTCAGAAAAAAAGGAAACCGACTTGCGACACACACAAAAAAGAATGTCTTGTGCAATGTTTTTACTTCAATATGAAGCAATTATTCTGGTTAAACATAATATACTTAAGTTGGATCAATGCATATTATTTGGGTAAATTCAACTCAGTTAGTTGGATTTGTTTCAACTTAAAATATTGGGTTAGTTCAACTTAGTTACTTGGAATATGTCAAATTATATTGGTCCAACTTATTTACAACTGTAATAAAATCACCCAACTAAATATAATTAACAAACAGACGAAAAAAACTGCTTGTTGCTGAAATGGGTTGAGTCAATATCATTTATGACGCTTGATCGAACATTGTTACTTGGATTAGTTCAAACTAAATTTATTAGGTTTGGTCCAACTAATGCTGCAGTCTTAATATCACCCTTTTAATTTTCTTCTTCTAGTTTATCTAACCCAAATAAATTAAGTTGGCTCAACAAAATTGCTTTGTGCTGAAAAAAAACTCATTCCACCAGGTTAAAATACTCTCATTGATTGAATTAAATAAATCCGAAGAACATTTGCGGTGTAGACCTTATCTACATATAGTAACTATGCTGAATCAACCCCAATTAATTTAGTTGGAATTTATGGAAACAATTAAGTTGAAACAGCCCCAATAAAACGAGTTGGACCTGATCTATGTAATGTAGTTGAATCCACCCCAGTAAAATAAGTCGGACCTAATCTACTTAACTTAATTGAATAAATCCTATTACAATAAATTGGACCTAATCTACATAAGTAAATTGAATCAATCCTAATAAAATAAGTTGAACCTAATCTACATATCTAAGTTGAATTCACCTTGATAAATCAAACTGACCTAATCCAAGTACAATAATAATAATAATAATACATTTAATTTATAATGCACTTTACATTTGCATCAAATCTCAAAGTGCTACAAAGTAAAAGCAGATAAAAGCATCAATAAAAAATAAAATAATAACTATATAAAAACCTGACCAAAAAGCAGCAATGTTAATTAAAGTTATAGGTTCTGCTAAAAAGGAAAGCTTTAAGTCCTTTTTTAAATGTGTCAGTCGTCTGTGGAGCCCTCAGATGGTCAGGGAGGGCATTCCACCGACGAGGGGCAGCACAACAGAAGGCCCGATAACCAAGAACATTAGGTAAGATAAACACAATTGCCTACACTGAAAGAAAGAAAGAAGAAATTCTTTCCATAACTTCTTTAAGTTCATAAGTGCAAGAGTTTGTTGGTTGTTGTTATTATTTTGAGTGAACTGATGCTCGGTAGAACAGCTTTACAGGGTGTGATATGCTTGAAAGGAGTACATTAGAGGTTTCGATGCCATCTGTGCTACTGTATGAGGCAAAAAACAAAATTCTCTGAGCTTAATGAATACCGAGCAAGTTTCAATGATGCCTGGAAAAAATATATGTCTCTGATATAGAGATATTTTTCTCTCTCCATTTGCATTCTTTTGTAAGCAGTGTCCAGTAAATCTCTCCTCTTGTTCTGTTTTTCCTCCGGTCCACAAAATTCGCAGCTATTAAATTAAACACAAACATTCATTGCGAGCATTGCTGCTTCATGGAAATGATCACATTAGATAAGCTGCATTGCCTGAAGTCAAAATATGTACGTCGGTTTAGTCCAGTGCTACCATAATGTAAATGAGAAACTCAGGGAAAATTAGGCAATTATGGGGGGTAATTATGGGCGAATATGCAACAGCTGTCACAAAACCGATGCTAGTGTTTTGTGACAAACATGGCAAAAAATATTTGGGTTACGAGGATTTAAATGCTGAGTACGCGAGGCAAAACCAGATAAGATGTGCATCACTAGCGTCCCCTAGTGATGGAAATGATCAATGCAACAAAACATATGATTGTGAGCACAAACAGCAAATCAGAGATATTAATATGTGCCAATTTGAGACTACAGATGTGGCATTTGAAGAAGACCCAAGAGGTAAAGCATAGGGACTATTAACTTCAAAAGGTCTTATTGCACAATCACAAATTACATTTTTAAGAATCGGAAGGAAGACAAGTTCTATAAGGATGGCCGATTTCATTATTGTGTTTTATGGAACATAGTAAAGAGTTACCTGTGTTTACGCCTGTCAATTTCAGCCAAGCTTGGATAACAGTTTTTTAAAATCATAATTAACTTAATTTAAATTTAAGACCTTAATAATCCTAATTCTTACAACGTATTAGGGCTCCGTTCAAAAAAAAGTTAAGAATATGAGCATAAATATCATTGTGGAACCGTCATCACCAGCGGCGGTGCCGCTAGAGGATCCTTTGTTTTCACATGATAACTCAAAAACCAATATCTCAAAATTTGAGATGCTATGCCACCATATACCTCAGTGCGAGGAAGAACTGCATTCATTTGGGAAAAAGTTGGTTATATATTTCCAATACTATAGGGAGCTTTATCTCCATAATCCGGGGAAATATTTGTCAATGCTTGTTCCGATTTGGTCCAAATTTGGTGCATATGAATCAACTTATCTTGAATATATTGTATTTTACTCTAATCGTTTAGACTTTACTCACTAGAGGGAGCAGTTTTTAAGTTTCTTTTGTAAAACAGGAGACGACGTCCTTATTCTTGTAATAGTATGACTTTTTTTTATTCTTCCATTTGGCCTGAGTTCTTAAAACAGAATCAATTTTCCTTTGAAAGGTCTTGCAAGACATGTGGCTGTGGCACAGGCATACTGAACGTTTCATCAGAAATGGTAATCAGATTTTGAACGTCACGTCAACTCCATTTTTTCTGAATAGCACAAAATCAAAAGCCAAAGTCAGGCACTTCTCCTGAAGAGAAGTCTAGACAAGATTCTTTATTCTACAAAGTCTTGACTCCCACATCAGAAAGTAAGGGGACCCGACTCAAGTTGGGCAGCACCCTGACCGGTTGGGTTTGAAGTAGAAATCATATCCATATAGTGTCTCTACATGAAAGATTAAGATATTCCCAAATATAGCCTTATTTAACGACTGGGAATTTTTGAAGGAATCATAAGTTTACAAGGCTACTTTGAGGGGAAGTTTTGGCCTGATGGTATCACAAGACAAAACGTAGCTTAAATCATTAGAGCCGGTAAGTAAATGTCATTGAAAACATTCAGCGATCTCTAACGAAATATTTGAAGGGCATGTAATAAATTGTAGGCTTTCCAATGATTTCATTCGATTTGCAGAACTCTGTGTGTTCTGGCAACTATTTCTTCTCTCAGGCTTCCATCAGAAGCAGCAGGAACCTTTTCTGAGGGATCAGACAACAGAGGCCAGCCTTCTCTCTCCACCGTTCGTGCTCATGACCCTGTAACCGGTTCGCCAGTTGTCCTTCCTTAGATCCTTTAGGTAGTCACTAACCACAGCAGACCACTGCAGACCAGGAACCCCCAACAAGACCTGCAATGCAGGAGATGTTCTGATCCAGTTTTATAACTATCACAATCTGGACCTTGTTAAAGTCGTTCAGATTCTTATGTTTGTCCAGTTTTCCTGCATCCATCACATCAGCCTCAGGACAAAATGTTCACTTGCTGCCTAGTATATTCAACCCACGTTCACATTCCATTGTAAGAAAACAATCAACATAATTAACTTCTAGATTTTTGACGTATCATCTGACGAAGAAACAGCTGTTTCTCCACTGTTAATTATGTATGCGTACATATCTCTAAATATATCCATTCGTTCAGCTGTAAGTGCTTCTGAATGTTAACATATACTAGCCTTCTTCAATATCCTATAGCTTTAATCTGCAGCAGCCAGATCAGTGTAACCCCTCTAATGACTCGGCCTCATCAAGCTGCTCCACTCAAGACGCCTCACTGTCTGCATGAGAATCATCCTCCACCCGTCTCCTACAGGACAGTTATATAAACAAGGTGCATCACTTTACATAAATATCCTACAAATTAACATCCAGAGCCGGCTTGCCTCCCGTCTCTTCCCATCCCTACCTCACTCTCCTCCCGCCTTTCATGCCCCTCTTTGCACTGAGGAGACGGGAGGGCTGTACTTTGCCGAATTCAAATAAAGAAATGGAGAAGTAAACAGAGGAGCGGCGAGGGAGGCATGAAGGGCAGGCAGGAGGGAGGGCTGGATGGAATGCCGCTGCTGGTTGGTGCTGCTAATGATGAGGAAAATGGAGGGTCATGTGGGATCCATGGCTGGATGGAGAGAGGGGGAGTCGGTGTAGTCAAGATCATTGAGTGGTGGGAAGATCATTTGTGCATGTGTGCATCCTGCTGCCGTGTTTTTTATCTACCTGCTCAAGCCGTATGTGTTGACATGTGTTTATATTGCACTGTGGCAGAACGCGCCTTCACTTGTTTGAGTCAAACCAGGTTATCCTGTGTGTGTTGGTGTGTGTGTGCATGAGTGTGTGTGTGTGCATTTAGGAGGAGTGAAGGGGGCGGCAGTCAAGTGATTAATGCGTCAGAGATGCAGCTGTGTCCTGGGCTCACTCGTTTGGAAATATCTTTCATGGAAGAAAGACGGAGCAGGAGAAGGGGAAAGGGGGCTGTTGTTTTTTGGAGGGGGGGGGATGCTTCTACATCCCTTGCCAGATAAACAAAAGCTGAGAGCCTATAGTCGAGAGGGGAAATGGAGGAGGGAGTTAGAGGGCACTGCATCCTCCTGCAGCATCCTCCTGTCCTCTATCACAAAAAGATTCATTCATTACTCTTTAAGGCATCAGTGTGTTTCCAGCTCCTGGTCACCGTGTGAGATGAGATCCTGTCTGATGAATAAAAGAAGGACTAAAGGATAAGAACTCATGTTATGGCCAGGACTGTCATAACGATGACATTTTACTTCAATTTAACATTCTTCCTCCGCCTATTTCATGTCACTGCTATGGTTCGAGTCTAATGACAGTTTGATAATACAACTAGGCCTAGGAAAAGACCCCACGCCCCTGCGTTGTACAGGCAGTACCTCTGATTGAACCCCTCAAATTGAATGGGACTCATTAACAATCTCATACAGTACATATTTACTCCACCTAACTATTTCTATGAAGTCAGCAACAAGCTGATAAGATCCCATAGCGACTCAGTAATGAAAAGAAATACAGTTTAACAATTTTTTTCTGAGTTTGGTAATAAAACAAGACATATTCATCTTGTGTCAACTCATATGAGCAAAATGTAGATACAACCGGAGTTACTGTTGGGAAGTTATTCCAAAAAATAATGTTTATTTTGTAATTATACAATTAAAGTATATTATGAAAAAATTTTAGAATAAAACCGTAGGTTAGATTTCCTTCAGACGATTCATATGCACCAAATTTGGATTAGATCGGCCCAATGTCAGGAAGTTATGCCGCAGAACGAGATTGAGTTGCATTTGGCTCCATACACAAAATAAAGAAAAAGAAAAAAAACAGGCAATGAGAAAAATTGATTAAAAACAGATTAAAATAATATATAAAAATTTGCTGTGTTTTTCATTAAAAAAGCTCCCATAGTGAGTAAAATATGAAAAATGAGAAACATGACCAATTATAGTAAAGTATAGAAAACGTTATAATAAAATAGTAAAATATACAAAATAGATCTCAAGGTGATTCGTATGGTCACATTTTGGCCAGAAAACTGTGATTACGGAGATAAATCTCCCCTTGTGGCAGAAATACGCAACTGACTCCTTGAACTAAGATCTATGGGGCTATAAAGCGATGATGATTTCATAATATATCCGTGGTTCAGGGATATAAATACTCCTCATGAAGAGGAAGAGACATTTATGGCATTGGCATTTCTGTGTTTAGACTCCTGTCTGTTCATCCAGGGGATTTAAAACGGCTGCCAACAGATGGCCACACCGCCGAAAGGAGAAAGCACTCGGATCATGGTTCCGGGAAACGGCGAGGTCTTTCCAAGCAGACTAGGAGCCATGGAGAAAATGCAGCCGGCAGCAGAGCGAGGACTCATGTGTGCCATGTTGTCTATTCCCGTGGAAGAGCGAGTGTGCCACATATTGCTAAAAAAGTTCATGCTGGTTCTTTTGACGTGAAGAAGGGAACCTACGCATTATCGAGTAGGTGGTTTTAATGTTATGGCTCCTTAGGTGGGGACATAAAAAGTCGAGAGAATTGTTGACATCTAGGAGATCTGACACATCTTTGCAACAAATTCTGAAGTACTTCTTCATAATTTCAACGAATGTCAAAGTAACATTTTCTGGTATCACTTTTGATTTAGTGAAGTTGAAAGTATTAAGTATTGTGTTTTTAGGAAGAGATATTATAACTAAAGTCTGGAGACATTGTTCACATTACTGAAGAGGACTGTCAGTACCAAGATACCCGTGCTTTTACTTTCAGAATTTCAAATAAAACCCTTTGACTGCCGGGACTGGATTTCTCCAAAGATCATTTAGCGCCACTACCAGTTATGTTTCTGACGGCTTGTAACATCTGACATGGATGCCTGTCTTTGCGGATTCGTAGTGCCGTATCATAGACGGCAACTTAATGAGCTGCGCCTGAAGTCAGGAATGTGGGCAGAGTTCTAGAACTGAACACTGTTCAATCAATTGGTTCAGAAAACTGCCAGGAAAACATCATCTGATGAAGGATGAAGGTCGATAAAACAGAGATCTTAAAGCCGCCCTCAGACCCCTGGAGGTGTAAGATCCCAACCAGTTTTCAAATCGGGTTTGCAGAAACTACACAGATTCTCTTCTCTCTAATCTCCGGCACGCTGACAGCAGGAGTATGAGGATAGCGAAAACACTACAAGGATATTTTTAGGAAGTCAATAGGGGGGATGCACGTCCTTATGTCATGTCCTGAGGATGCAGGTTGAGGCGGTGCAATGACTTATGATGGTCCCGCTTTACACTGAGAAAACAAAAAAACAGAAGCCAGGTCAGGTGACCAAGTCAATGGAGACTTTTTCAAGAAGAGATCGGTCTTCCGCAACACCAAACAAAACTGTGGAGCAGTGCTGTTCCGATGTGTCATTAGTGAGATGGACAGTGATCCAGAATAATGAGTCCAGGTTCTGCGGGCAAAAGAGGTGAAATGTGTTCCAGAGCAGCGGCAGCGTCTGGTGTGACGTGAATGTATGCATCAAGCAGGGTTTTCAAAAAAATGGATTGATGCGAATATGAACATATTTACAGTAGATTTTCTTCTGGTTGTTGAGTCGCGGATATCTTACACCACCAAATAAATCACATCTCCAACCTTCCTTTCCACCGTTTACACACATCTGCTACTACCTCCAAGGCAGTCTCAGAGGCCGGCCGACTCAGATCCAGCAGGACCATCATATGCTTATGATGGTAGACTATCTTCCAGCCTAACCTGGAAGATAGCCTACCAGGTTAGGCTATCTTCTGTCATCAGACAGAATGGTGCCAAACAGGACACAAGGAAAGACTCCAGAAACAAGTGGGGCAAAGGGAATATTTGCATTTCCCTATCAGGACCTTGTGAGGATTTGCTGGGCTGATAGGGAGTTCTTAAAACCACTGTCAGCTCAGACAATGTCATTCTTTTTGGACCCACATCAGACTGGAGTGGTCAATGCTGTTAACACATTTGGGGGGACCTGTCCGGATCTTGCAACAAGTTGACAAACTGACCTCACCAATCCGTCTATAATTTGAAACGCAAAGGAGAAAGATTGTTTCCAGGCCGGTACCCATGCTAGTGTGGAAAACGCAGAGGTGTGATGTAGACCGTGAGCAGAAATGAGGGATTTTGTGCCTGGCCTGATTCCACAGTAAACAATTACTGGTGGGGTGCTGTGAAAATACATTGGAGCCAATCCTGATACTTTCATTTTGTTTGTATTCTAATGGTAAATTGTGTTGGATCTTCAAACGGAGTGAAAGTAAAAAAAAGCTGAAACACACTGATGCTCTGGATTAAATTATAATCCAGAGTTCAAAAGTATTTGCCCGCTTAGAAACTACATCCAAAAAACGATCAAACTGCATTCATCTTTGGTTTCTATCTGGAGTAGACCCACCCAGGCCTGATTACTTCTAGCTCTGTCAATCACATCACCACTTCAATAGATAATCTTCAAAGGCAGGAAGTTTGCTCATAGGTCTCACCAGTAGGACACTATGCCAACATCAAAATAAATTCCAGAGGAGATGGGGGAGAAGATGGAGTCAGTCTGGGAAAGACATAAAGCTATGTCTATGGTTCTCATACTCCAAAGATCCACAGTTAGACACATGATCTACAAAAGAAGGAGACTCCGAAAAATAATGAATTTTCTCAGATGTGGCCAACCTTTGAAAATTCGGATGAAGGTTCATTCAGTAAGTCAAAAAAGATCCATGGAACTCCAGACCTCCGTAAAGGTCCGAGTTCATAGCTTCACTATTCAACAGAGACAGGGAAAAGAACGGCTACAGGAAGAATGGGCCTCAATTCTACCACAAAGACTGATCTCAAGTTATCTAAAGTGTTTGGTTGTAGTTGTTTCTGCTAAATTTGACCCAACTAGCTATTCTAAGTTCAGGAGGACGAATATTGTAGGTGTTTTCTATTTGTATGATGGATGCAGTGGTTAGAGTTTTTCTCCAAAAGGGAACAGGGAATGACAAAAATGAAAGGGGATGGTGTAAGAAGAAAAACATTTGCGACACCAATCCATCATATCGCAGAGTGTTGTCGGTCATGGAACAGCCTAGTGCTGGTATCACAAAATAAGCGAGGTGTTGCATCTGGGACTCCCGAAGCTCTCAGGCCTGGCAGCTAAACTCAATAACAACACAGCGTGAGCGATGGGTAAGCGCTAAAAGATAATACTGTACTGTAGATGTTGTGTATAAGAATAAAAATGGTAATGATGATTATAAAAAAGATAAAAGTCGATAAGACACTGAAAGTAGCACTTTTCTGTATTTACTAGTTATACTTGAGGACAGACTGGGAAAGAAATGACATTTGGCAAGCTGCGGAGACGATGTTAATGATGGAAGGAAAAATGTCAGTGGGCGTGTTGTTTTTGTGCAAACATGCATTATCAAAACCATTTATTTAGACACTGCTATGACTGTTCACTAAACTGGCTGCCGCTTTGCTCTGCCAGCTGAAAAAGATGTTTCAGAACTCAGCGATGAGTGCTTTTTGATTGCCAAAGGTCCACAGAGGAATTCAGAATAAGACCAAAAAGTTTGGAGTGGTGCCATCAGGGTCCTCCAGTGGGTTTACAATAAAGGAAGAGAGTAGGAAGCACTCAGAGCGCCCATACCGCCGCCAAGTCACTAAATCCTCATTACCGGAGAGTATATTCTAGGCTGGATAGAAAGGAAATCCACTAAAAAAAAACATGAAGGTGATGCGTATGGAATCATCACCATGAGGAGATCATCAATTATCTCAAACATTATGGTGACACTGAAGGTATTGATTTACGCCGATCAAACCAATCCCTAATTTAAGGCTCTATTTTTTCTCATTTCTCAGTAATTTTCTCCAAGCTCGTCTGCATTGTGTTGCATTTATGGTGAGAGAAAGTGCACTCTGTATTCACATGATAAATACCACCACATTTTTTGATGAAGAAGTTGAATGATCTTCAAGTCCACCACTAATTAGTAGATGGTACCACTGGTTGCGGTTTGTGTCCATGGTGTTCTGTCCGATCCTACAACCCTGACTACTGGTGCACCCCATGGTTGTGTCAGCTCACCTGTCCTTTTCACCTTATTCACCAAAGAGTGTAGAAGTAATAACCCAAACAACTATTTGATTAAATTCTCTGAAGACTCCAGCATCATAACGACCCGTTTGATTATCCCTCCGAGATAAAAAGGTTTGTAAAGCCTTTTGATGACGACTACCTTACCACAGGCCTGTGGTCATCCACCATCAACCATCTCACAGCTTTCATATATTATTTATATTTTAGCCTTTTAATCGAAAATTCAATATTCTGGAACAGACATATGGACAGTCTCTACAGCGAAAATAAATGCCGGAACTTTGTACGACTATGACTGCATGGTGTGGATGAAATAATGTATGTTGGTTCTATATGAGGCGTTCTACGAGAGCCTCATCAGATCCGGTGTCACAGTTTGGTTTGGCAACCTTTCGGTTCAAATGAAGTCCAAATTGGTCCGACGGTTACAAACGGTTTAAAATTTTTCTAATAGCGTAATTATCACAAATCTTCTGCTTTTATAAGTCCTTCACCTATTATTAATTTGCTTTGTCGTATTGAAAATATTTAAACACTTTGTTTTTCTTTTTCTTTATCCCTGTGTCAATAAAACTTTCGAAAAGGGGCAAATAAGGTGTACAGTATTGATGATGAGATGTTTGATATGATGTTTGACACTTGAAGAATGTTGACTTTAAGTCTTTCTTAAGCCTTGAGTATATTTATTTAGTTCATACATCATCAGTTTGAAATGCTGTATTTTATGGTTGCAGCATGGGTGACAAGCCCAAGAAATTAAATTTTAATTTTGCAAGGTATTCTGATTGTCTGTAAACATATAGACTTGAATAAAAGCTGGAGTGAGGGCAGCAAGAACTCGTCCATTACTTCACGACAACAAACAACCTTTGATTTAATAAGACAAATGATTTAGTCATCCTAAAAAGACATTCCGCTGCCAAATTGCACATTATTCCACTTGCTAATCAAAGAGGGAATATTTAATGCAGCTTTGTAGATATCAAGATCATCTCAGAAGACACGCCCCTTTAACCTCATTTAACGTAAGCAAAACTAATCAGCGTCCTCTTTAGATCGCTTTGGATCGCCTCGAGGAAAACTCGCCACTCTTTCTCTTATCTATTTCCTCTTGTTAGAGCAAATTATCTTCTATTTAGCAAGAAAGCAGTGTCATCGTTGAGTTATCATGAACACATACTGCGGAGGATACCGTAAAGCTGTTCAGAGCAGCTTGCGTCCACAATCTGGCTACCATCAGCGCGGTGTCGACTCGCTATCGCTTAAAATTCATGCTAATCAGTAGTTTGTCACATCAGGTGGTGACAGTGGGCAGTAAAACAAAACCCTACACATCTGGAAATGTCAAGGATAATTATTTTAACAGGTGATGGCATTAAATCTTTTCATGCATTACGTCAAATTAATTAGAGAAGAGTGAGGCTAAAACAGCTGCCTGGTTTTCTTTAATGAAGACGTGTCTGTGGTCAAACTTAATACAGATCAGAAAAGAGCGCTCCTTTCTCCTACAAAGTACGCTTCGTCTTTTCTGTCCCAGAAAAGATTTATTTTCTACGAAAAAAGTGTTAATTAACTTATGGGTGCACTTCATCACCTTCTTCTGACCGCAGCCTTGGCAGGAATTTGTTGGGGTTATGTACAGATCATGGTTTGTTTTGAGACAGAATTTCAAGTCTTTGTTTTGTCAAAGGGACTTTATTTTTTCTAATATCGTTTTTTTAAATTTAATCTTCATTCAACCTTGAAAATGTCTCATATTGATTAGAAATCTCTTAGAAGGGCAGCCATTGAAGGCAGCAGCACATGAAAAACATACATACATCCTTTCCAGTATAAAACATCAAAGGAACAAGGCGCATGAAGTTTTTCTTCATCACGTTCGGTACTGTTGTGCCTTTTCTTCTGATCATTTGAGAAACAGGAATTAACTCGAGGAATCTCAGTTAAACTTATCTAAATAAATTAGTTCATCAAGGACTGAGCTGTTATAACAGAGCATCGGATCGCCCCGATCCGACGCGAGCCTCATCCCAGAATTCTGTAGAAAAGATTTTTTTTTCTCCATTTTTCTGCATTTTTTGTCTTAGCTTCGAGCTTCGAGTTCGAGCCCGGGCAAGTTGAAATGTTTTAGGGTCCTTGAGCAAGACCACGGACCCAATATGAGCCCTGGGTTCTTCAAAGGAGCTGCCCACAGCTCCCTCAGAGATGGGTCAAAGGGAGAGAACTCGAATTTCCCTCGGACTAATCAAAGTATTTTTTTTTTTAATCTACTTATCTACTATCTACCAACAACTCCAGTATCCATCTAGATTTACTCTTCATGAGGTGTGTTGCATCATTTCTTGTTCCTCTCCCAGCCTCCAAGTGCCCAGAGATCAGAGGAACAAAGGCATTAACAGTATAATGAGCCACAGTGTAGTAGAATGTAATAAATGCATCTGAAGGTATGTGTTGAGGGACGGACAAGCACCTCAGGACTGAGGTGAAATAATTCACTCGCTGCACTATTATGATGCTTTGGGCAAAGTCCTGCTGGGGAACTCTCAAGTCATTCATGTGGATGTTACTTCAACACGTAGCTCCTACCTAAACATTGTTGCAGACCTTCATGGAAACTATAATCTCTAATGGCAGTGGTCTCCTTCAGCAGGATAATGCTTCCGGCCACACTGAAAAAATGATTCAGGAAGGGTTTGAGGTGTTCAAAGAATTGAGTTGGCCTTCAGATTCCACAGATCTCCATCCAATCTAGCATCTTTGGGACGTACTACACAAATAAATCAGATCCGTGGAGGCCACACCTTAAAATTAACTTGGTCTTTGTTCCATAGACCAAGCAGATACCAGCAAACCTTGAGAGCGCCGTGCTTTTTTGAAGGTTTACAGACCTCTCTGTGTTCAAGGATGAGTCAAATGCAGCTCATTTCAAAACGTTGTAATGTATAAAACTGCATGTGTTAAATAAAGTTCTCATTATCACTGAAATAGTTCCCTACACGATTTAGGCAAGTGGTTATAATGATACGGCTGATGGGTGTATCTCATCTTGATTCTGATAAATTCCAGTTTTGGAAGTTCTGCTGTCTCTTGTCGACTGGTTGTTAAAATGTTGACTTTGGGTTGTTTCATCTGCAGCAGTTATTTATTTATTCTATCTATCAAACTTCTTCAGAGCAGGAATTCGATCCGGAATTCATTACGTGAATGAAACAATGTGGCGACGGAAGTCAAAACAAGGTCTGGGTAATGAACGAAGTGCCTCCTCAGCTCACGGTGCGGCTCTAAGCATCCCAGCTATTGACAAAACGCAGATTGAAATGCATCGGACATGGGACTATTGACATTGCGATGGCAAAGACGTATCCTGTGGTTGGGAATGTTTTCCCGGCGCAGTGAGAGATGACCTTGCTGAATAGATGTTCTGAGGAAATGCTGATAGAGCTTCACTAGCTTGGTAAATTGAACCCGTGTTATAAAAGAAAAGCAAGCAGGTTGACAAGCAAACACTGTAAGCGTGTGATTGATTTATACATTAATCTGAGGGCTGCTGTGTGTGTGTGTGTGTGTGTGTGTGTGTGTGTGTGTGTGTGTGTGTGTTTGAAGAGCATCTCTCTGTGCACATATGGATAACACGCCTCGTGTTTATGTGCTCTCTCCCTCATCCCATCTCCCTGCTCTCGTGTCTTCCATTCTATTGATTGACGTGCAGAACAAACACGGGTGACCCGGGCCACAGCGCAGACGTCTCGTCTGAGGTAAACTAAACAAGCTCCTTAACATCAAGAGATATTTAACTTCTTCTCCCGGCTCCTCTCATGAACGGTCAATTTTAACCACCAGTTGCAGGAAAGGAAAGTAAGAGTTCCTCCCATATCATCCTCAATTTCATGGCACGTCTTTGATTCAGCTTTTATGGTTATTAGTACTATCATAAATTCACTTTAACCAAGTTTCATGTATTTAGCTCCAAATTTGCGACAACTTTACTCACCGAAAGAGCGGGTCAAGTCTGGTATTTCACACGCCCAACCATTCCTTCCCGAACAAGCACTAGATAACAGTTGTGAGGAAAAACTGCCTTACAACAGACAGAAACCTTGGAGCAGAACCCGAGGAATACGAATAACAACAAGAATAAGCTATTACTTTACAGATATTACCACTTGGTTTAACACATAAGTGACCCCGCCTTGATAAACCCCATTAAACTAGGCCTACAGTACATCCCCGGTATATTCTCGACAAATGTCATAAATAAATCAGACGGTTTAGAAATTATGGCTCGAACAAATTTTGGAGATAAATCTCCCCCTAGTGTCAGAAATACACACCCAACATTTCCCAAAAACTTCCTCAGTTATTTTAACAGCGTTTTTAGTCAAAAAAAAGCTCACCAAATAGAGTAGAATAGGAACTATTAGATCAAATCTTAATACAAACGAGATAGATATCCTTGAGTCGACTCATATGCACCTAGTTTGGACTAAATAGGACTAACAATTGAGAAATCATGGCCAAGAGGTTTGAAGGTAGAAGTGCCTCCTAGTGTCAGAAAAAATATAACCGACCTTACCTAAAATCAATCCACTTCTCCACACAAGTCTATGTGGTTATAAAGTTTGAAATTGATCCATGACATATATGTGAGGTATTTTTGGGAAACAGTGTTATTCGTAAAAAAGGTCCCCCTATTGAGTAAAATACAAGCTAATATGTAAAACACAATGTTTATTTTATTGATCTCCTATAAAGTCGATCCATCTGCACCAAGTTTGTACAAAAATTTAAACCAATGCCTGATAATTTATGTCTTATCTTATATCTTAAATCCAGGTCTTTCTCACACTGAGTTCTTTGTGGGTAAAAAATTTGAATTATCTATGAAGACAGCTTTTCAGTTATGACCAGAAAAAGTGTTTTCCCCCCAGTGAGTAAAATATGAACTACTAGTGTAAAATACAATATTTACAAGATGGTTCTCCTTGAATTGATGGACTAAAATGGACCAGGGATTGAGAAATTATGGCCAAAAACTTTTGGACAAAGCCCCCCTCCCCTAGTGTTAGATATATACAACCGACCTTTCCAAAAATCACTCCAGTTTTTTCTCACACTAACGTCCATGTGGGTATGAAAGGTTGAAAATTATCGATGACGTTGTTTTTGAGTTATCACGTTAACACAAGGGATTGCAGCGGACGCGACGATGATGATTCCGTAATGTCCCTGACTTTTCGGGGATATAAAAATACTCAACCCCACTCAGGTGCTGGTAAAACATGAGTTGTCCAAGTAGGTTGCCATTAAAAGGAACATTCTGAATAATCGGGGCACGTAATAAAATTCAAACGCTTCCACACAGGGCATGATTGCTCACCCACTGGGATGATAGCATTAAAATGTTATGCAATGGCCACATTAACTTTGTAGGAGGTCCAACTGTTTTGACCCCGCTTGACCCTCCTGAACTATTTCCATTAGCAATTAACCCGGATATTGTTTTTCTCAATTCATACATCTATAATTAGGTCTATAAAATATCATAAAAATTATGACAAATGCCATTGCCTCACTGACTCTCCTAATTATCCAGTTATGCTTATAGAGGTGTTCGAAAGGATGTGTTTAACAGAACTCTCCGCTGCATCTAATTCCGAAAGAAAAGGCCCTGTCCGAATGAGATTTCATTCCTTTGCAGTGAGGTAGTCTAAATGCTTTTGGAAAGCCTTTCCGATAGCCAGTCGCTGCATTTAAACGCTGTTTCTGTTTGAGTTGTATCTGCCCAGCGTCGTGACGTAATGCTCTGGCTGAGTTTTTTTCAGCGCCGCAACGCATTTTAAATACAGCGACTTCCAAACAGTACCGGTCTGCATCGGAGAGTCATTTATTCATTTTAACGTTGAAATAGTTTAACATATTTGGACGGTTAGATGGACGAAAAGTCACTTCTGCGCATGCCCTCTCTGTCGTATTCTACTTCTGGGCGGTTGTTGGCGGTTTGCGCCAAACTCATCGTAGCATTATCGCCACCCGATCTACTGGAGTTTGGATCGTCTGCGCATGTCAGAAAGTTGTTTCTGATTAGATGTGTCGATGCATGTAAACACCGTGTAGGAAAAGATCACAGGTCGTGTAAACAGGCGAACGACATTGCAATTCGGAAAGTTTTAATTCTGATAGTTAGCTATCAGATAGCTAGCTTTTTCCGGTTTGTGCTGAACGAAACAGCGGCGGAGCAGCTTCACTGAGTGTCGTTTTAAAAATACGGCTCAACATTGCATTGCAACTGACGAAGTACTTTTACGAAGAATAGCTGGATTGATTTTGAGGAAGGTTGGTTATAAATTTCTGACACTAGGGAGAACTTTATCTCCAAAAGTTTTTGAGTCATAATTTCTCGACAGTTATTCCGAGTAAGCTCAAATTTGGTGCCTATGAATCGACTCAAGGAGATTTATCATGAATATAATCATATTTTACTGAAATAGGCCCTACTTTACTCACTTCATGGAGCTTTTTTAGGAAAAATACTGTGGACAGAATGAAACATTTAATGTGGGGAGGTCAATCAGGGGGATTTCTTGAACAACACAGGGGATTGGGGACTTTTCTGGGATATACCCTTGCTGTCTGGGGACGACGGCATAGGCCTTGAACCTAGTAGGGTGATGAACCGTTGGTTAGCCGAATCGTCTTGGTGCTGAAAGAGATCTTTCATTGGTCTCAGCCGAGTCATCAGCCAACACCACCAGTGTACGAACTCAATGGGGTTAGGGGGGGTAATCTTGCCGAAGTGCAGATACCATTTGATAAATTTCAAGAGTCTGAGTGCTAAATACTAGCTGACAGACTAATTATAGCAGATCATGTGTTGTAATAAACATTCATCTCTACTTCATTTGCTGTGTCTTCTGACTGAACTCTATTTACCTGATTCAATGAAATGATTTTGGCAGGAAAGAGTAAATCCCACCAAGAAAAAGTCCTAACGGATTTACTCATCCATTGCTAATTTCTAATCTGAAACTTTGAGGAATAAGAGAAAAGTGATTAAGATGCGTACTCATCATTGCCATCCATGAATGTGCTGCATGGATCTAATGCTTACATAAGTTTGCCTTATGAGCTTATCTGCGTTATATTATTCACTTTTGATTTCGGTTTTATCCTTTGCATTTTGGCAAACAATAAAAAGGCTCTTTTCTCAAAGAGAGAAAAAAATATAAAAATTCATCAAAAGCTAAAGCAGTTCCAAGAGCTGATTTCTATTAACTCAAGCCAAAAGAGGCTGTATGGAACTTTTATCAGACTATTCAATTGAATGCTAGTAAATTTTAAGTGCAAAGCAGCGATCCGGACCGGCAACTATAAATATCAGGAGCATCAATAATGAAGTAACCTTTTGTAATATTCAAAAACAGAATTTCAAAGATATGAGATTCCAAACCTTGAAAGCCTTATTCTCCAAATATTGAGTAATGACTCTCTCTAACCCTGTGATGTACTGCAATCATTGGCAAACAGTTCAAAAGGGTAAGAGAGGAATATTTGGCAGCTTACACTTTCATTTGGAATGTCTACAGTTCCAGCACAACGCAATGGAATGCAACATAAACACAGTTCTATGATCAACCTGAGAAGACAGCTTATTAGAGCGTCCCGAATTTCAGTGAGTCAAACATTCCTTTAGTTCTGACAGTTTGGGAAAAATAACAATGAAGAGATGAAACAGTGTGTTACTGCCGAGAATAAAAACAGGTGACGCTGGTTTGGGTTCTCGCCTTAAAGTCGAATGGGATGATGATTGCAATTGGCAGAGCACGTCACTGTGAGTTTCTGCCGCCGCTTTGTTGGCAATCGGCAGCAGAGTCCGCCGCCGCCGCCGCCGCCTCGTGGTGGCATCAACATAGGTTTGTGACCGAGAGATGGCCTGTGAAGGGCTGGGCTCCGTCCAATCGGCCCCAAGGGAGGATGTCTTGCTGCTCAATTCTAATTCATGTAAATATAAATAACTGTGGCTGGCACCCCTAATTGGATTAAAAGGGCTTGGAAGAGAAGAGGCCGGGGAGCGAAGCAGCATTTACACAACGTTTTTCTTGTAAGGGAGCACTTCTTACCAGGCTAATAATCTTCTTTAATTATGAGTGAACTTTATGAGATTTAAATCCTTAAAAAGGCTGCATGAATTTGGAAAAAAAGAATCAAGAACAAGAAAAGTTGCCTATCCTTTCCTTTAGCCCATCAGCGCAACAGAGTTCCTCGTCTTCCTGACAGAAATAGTTCATTTTCACAGTCGCTGCTTAAACGAGTTTCCTTTTTGCAATTTGTTTGGCTCACGGTTACGGTACTTTTTTGTTCATGATACGCAACACGTCCTGCACAGATGTTTGCAAAGTCGACACTGCTGGCAGGCTTTGCAGATCTATGCAGGAAATTCAGAAGTTTAACCGAGAGTAGCTAAGCAGGGATCAGACGAACAGCCACGGAAGAAGCGATCGGAATTAGTGGATGAAAACGCGACATGTGGTGATGAATGATTATTTCATGCTGGATGTTTACGGTGCTTTGACGGATGTGGAGCTGAGAAGAACATGTGGACGTGCCTTTGGAGCAAACAGAAGGATCATATATACTGTTCTGGAAATAGCATTTCCAGAACTCCAAGAGACACCACCTGGAATTTTCACAGTTTTATGATCATTTTTAAGATTTCTGTGAGTGCCAGCACTAAATGTGCAACATCGTAGATCCACTGCTGCAGGTTCACACCTACAAAGCAAAATGTCCAGAGTCTAATATCTGAACTTCCGAACATCACTGTTACTTTGAGAAAATGACTCAAATTATTTTCCTTTTGGTGGTTTGAGTTTTTGAGAGTGAATTTTTCATTTTGTCCCCTGTAGGCTACCTGTTTGTTGTTTCATGTGAGCCATTATCTTGATTGTCTTTTGACTTGTTTGGCCTATTCTTTTTATATTGAGTGGGTAGATTTGCAGTGCTGTGACAAAGTATTGGAACTCCTACAGGATTTTTTAAAACTCAGGTCATCACAAAATGTACCATAAAACAACCTAAGTAAACAAAATATGCAAGTTTGGGGATTCTAAATTAATTTAATTAAAACAGTAAGAAGTTAATCCAATACCTAAACCAACAATGTGACAAAGGGCTCACTCTCCTGAACTTTCCATCTAGTTGTTCCACCTTTAGGAGCAACAACTGCAACCGAATGCTTCCAATAGGATCAGCTTCTGACATCGGGTTTGTGAGCGTGAACTGATCTTCTAAGGTCCCAACACGGCATCTCAGTGGGATTCAGGTCCAGATTTTGACTAGTGCACTGCAACTTTATTTATATTCCTTTTCATTCATTCAGAGTTGGACTTAATCTTCTGATTGGCACCATTGTCTTGCTGAATGGCCCAGTTGCACTTGGGTAGAAAATTCAAGTTGTCCTGGTCCTGAAGCAACAGAAGCATCTCCATAACTCCATTTCTGCCGCCTCCATGTTTGACCGTGGGTCTAATGTTCCTCTAGTGGAGTTCTGTTCACGAGATGGAACAGGTGCCCTGTCTTCAAGCAGTTCAACTTTCCTCTCATCAGCCCAGAGAAGATTCTCCCAGAAGCTCTGGGGGTCATCAACATTCGTTGTCGAGCGATTCAGATTAGCTTTAATGTGCTTCAGGGTTAGGAGGGGCTTTCACATTGCCAGGATTCCTTTGATATTTTCTTTGGATCTTTTATGATTTGCTCTTGGAGGAATTCTGGAAGGTGAGTCACTTCTGAGAAGATTCACTGTTCCGATTCTTCTTCATTTGTGGATAATGTGTGGATCAGCGGAGTCCTAGAGCCTTAAAAACAGCCTTCTGAGACTAGCGCATGTCAAAAACCTTCTTCCTCTTCTCCTCTTTAACTTTCTGATTTTGGCAGAATGTGTCTACAGAAGCTAACTTCCTGCTTATGAAGATGTTCTATTGACGCGATGATGTTGTTGAACAGGACACTGGTAGTGATCAGGTCTGGTTGTTTGGAGTCCATAGGAAACCAGTTCTTACAACATTTTGGTAGTTTTATGGATGATTTCTCAGGGGGGGAAACTGTTTCTTACAGGCCCAGCAGGTATTTTATGAATGTTTTTGTTCAATAAATCCATAAAATTACACTCACAAAAGAAGAAACAAGAGGAGGGGCTAATACTTTTCTCACACCAAGTTCAGTTTTGTTTGTCTGAAGGAAATGATCCGTATTATCCTCAAAATCAAATTTTGTCAGGATAGACGGTTAACAATCATCCAGTCAGTGTGCAAAACAAGGGAATCAAAAAACAGAAAGTCCCTTACCAACATTTTCATTTTAACTGACATTCTTCTAATTTTAGGAAAAATTCCCTTTGCCCTATAGATTACTCAATTCATTCATAGCACCATCTTCTTACTTCAGTCTCCAAAAAGATGCTACAGATAGCTGGTTTTAGATAAATGCTGCACAACTGAAGATGCATCATTCAGCAGAAATAACATCAGCACAAGGCTTATAAGAGATGAATTGGGGAAAAGCTGATAAAAATAATCTCGTTGTGAAAAAGAATGAGAGAAACTGAAATGGAGAAAGAGGCGGATAACTCACAGGAGAAAAGTGGAAGTATTTCTGCAAAATGGTACAGAAAAGCTGGAGCATGGCATGATAATGAGGTGAAGAGAATGAAATGACACGTGGTAAGGCTTACCTGGGTACTGTGCAGCTCCTGTGTTGACAAGGACGGCAGGTGGGGAGGGGAAAAGGGAGGGGGAAACAAAAAAAGAAACAGAAAGGGAGGTTAGCATTCAAAGTGGCAATTAAAGTTAATTACCCCCATTTTCCAGTCAAAGTGCATGCATGTAAAATACAGGAGAAGGCAGGTAGGAGTGCATAAGCAAAAGTTTTCATGCTATTCTTTCCTTCTGAAAGAAAATCATTTAAAGAACACCGTTCATTTGCGAAAAATAAGAATTAACATCAGAGGCCAATCCATTCGGTTGCAAAGAGGAGTTGATCCAAAATTGTTCCAAAAGTATGTTTATTTCCAGTACCGAGCAGAGGATGACGTGTGCTGCTATCTATCATCTCAGTTTGGCAAGTTTCATAACACATATTTGTCATGAAGGCTAGTGTAAAAGAAGGTGATGCACCAAAACTGTATCTCCTCACAATAATAATAGTTTTGGAACTGCTTGTAGTGCAAAATTTAGCAGAATGAAAAAGGTATACAGTCAACAGTCTAATAAATGTGTAATAACATAGAAATAAGTGCACAGAAATAATCACGATCAGTTCAGTTTGAGAAAAAAAGCATGACCAAAACCACAACTTCTCACTTACATATCTCAGTATTATGCAACTCATGAAAAAAATATATACTGTGTTCACTAGAAGACAGTTTTCCTCTTAGAGGAGCTTGCATCTGTTTTCCTATTGAGAGCAGTTCCCATTCACGACTTTCTAACTTAAGCTAACAGCCGGCTGGTTTCATATATAACAGACATGAATCATGAGAGTGGTATCAATGTTCTCAGTCTGGTGAAGAACTTTCTGCATCTCCTCAAATCAAAACGGGCTAGAACACGGCAGGGAAAGAGCGACGTTGGGCCACATAATACAGTCTGGCATCCTTTTAGACCCCCATCATTGAAGAACATTTTTCAGCCAAGTAAACATCCGGATTCCAGCTACAAGGCAGCTTTTGATCAGAAAACCTATTTCCTCTTCAACTTTTGCCAAATTTCAACCATAGTGATATTGTAATTACCATTATCCAGGGCGCGACAGTGAGGCGAAGATAGAGCGGTTGTGTGCGAGAAAGAAAGGAAGAAGAGGAAGGAGGAAGGCAGAGTGAGGAAACAGAGATTCCAATCATTTCTTTCATATCTTTACACAGCTCCATCTGTGGTGGAGCTGCATCTTGTTGAATTGGTCATTTCCTGACAGAGATAAATCCCTGAAATTATACTTTTGCTAGCATCCAAGCATCAATTTTCTTCTGCTTATTGGAAGTCGGGTCGGGTCGGGTCGGGCCGGGGATGGCACCTGGCCAAGCAAGGTATTCCAAACTATCTTTTATGTATCTTTTATACAACATGTATAACTGGTCTCTTTAAAGGCTTGTTTTGATCAATCTCCACATCTGGCAATTAGTTTATTCAACATAATGTTGGTGTCAGGCTCTAATAACTTAAAAACCTTCATTACAGGTATAATGTAAATAAAGAATCTGTGTAATTTATGGTAAAATACCAGCATCTTTGGTTGCCAGAATTTTACCACAAAAATACTGTGACCATGTACAAGACATTATGATAAATAACCATAAAAACAAATATAATTTAAACCTTTTTTTTTATAGTTTCATATTTAATTACATACAATAACAGTAAATTACATTAATTTTAGACTTTTAACCTAGAAATCAAGGCTGTTTCACAAACATATACCGTATTTCTAGCATAAATATAGCATGCCGTTGCTAAATTGTCTAAAATTATTATTTATGTTTTCATACCAGCAAAATCTATTATTTATCTTATCTTATTATTATTTACAGTAATTCATTGCTTGTGACATTATGGCATTGTACCTTTAATTTTACCAAAAGTTTGAATTTGTACAGTATAATTATGTGTTTTCCAAATATTCTGACTAAGAAAGTTACTTGCTGTTCCCCCATTTCTGATAATTCAGCCCATCTACTCCAGAGATAGTGTTTTTAAACAAACCATGTTTTACAGTTTTTTTGATATATGATAGTTTTGGACTAGTTTTGTGTAAATTCTTTTACATGGTGACCATACTTTTTACGGTAAAATTCTGGAAACCACAACTGCTGGTATTTTACCGTAGATTTTTCTTTACAGTGTATATAGAAAGATTTAATCTTTCATACATATTTAATACAAATAACAGCAGTGCATTATCTTAATAAAGATGTTTTTGTTTGTGTTTCTGCACCTTTGTTGGGACGTTTAGGGAAAGGCAATATCTCTGCTAGCTTAAAATCTTCGGTTTAGCTAGTGTGATGGAAAGTTCTTATCGTTCATGTTTTCTTCATAGCCCTGAAAAGTCATGGGGATTTTGGAATGGGGATTTGATAACTCAAAAACAATTTCTTGGATCATTTTCAAAATTGGTTTATCTCCATAGACCTTAGCGTGAGGAAGAACTGGATTGATTGAGGGGAGGTTTGGTCGTATAGTTCCGACGCTAGGGAGAGTTTTATCTCCAAAATTAATCAGGCCATAATTTCTCAACCGTTGCTCTTATTTAATCCAAATTTGGTGCATATGAATTTTTTTCAATATATGCAATTGTTCATATTTTTCTTACTAGGATGAGGTTGTTTTTTTTTTTACGATAAACACTATTTCGGACATAAATCCACATTTATTTTGTGGAGTTCATTCAGGGGGATCGCTTGTACAATGCAGGGTATTGAGGATTTTTCGGAGACATATAATGACTGCATAGTCCGTGTTTATATAAATCGAAATCATCTATTTATAAGAATTTTAGTTCCCTTGTTTGGTACATCTGGGTAAATGGGGTCTCAATGTAAGGCTTGTTTCAGTTTTCCGATACCTCTACAAGTTTAAAACCTTCATTATAGCAAGGGTAAAGGTAAGTTTTAATCTTTTATATATATCTTTCATAGATAGAAGTGGATATTATTTCTCTTTATACATGACTTGCATTATATTTGAACTCTTTTGTTAGGACTTCTGGATTGGTTGTTATCAGAGCTGTTATACTTGAACTAGCTTAAAATCATACATATATGAAGTGTGATGGAAAGTTTAAATATTTCCGATTAAACTAATACATATAATTGTAACTCACTATCTTATTTGCAGGCTTCTGGGAGATGAGTTTTCAAGGTAAGGCTGTTACCAGGCTCCTCTTCTATCTCAAAACTTTTAGTAGGGTGGAAAGTTGATATCTCTTCTTTTATCTTTTATACCTATCTCTTGTATCTTTTATTATCTTTAAATGGATGTTTTCCTCTTTTTGGCCGTTCTTGCAGAAGGAGGTTGAAAGAAAGGTTGGTGTCAGGCTCCTTATTCCTCTGCTACTTTAAAATCTTCATCTTTCTTTAACATTTTATACACAATAGTGTGACTCAACTCTTTATTTGCCCACGTTTCTTACCTCTCTTGCTGGGACTTTTGGGATTTTGGGGTTCAAGGTCAGGTTGGGCTCTAACCCAGATAAGGCAGAAAGATTTCTGTTCAAAGACAGGGACTGACAAACAATGGATTTAGAAAGCTTTGACTCGTCCCCTCCTTTCTTCGTCTTCAGCAATAATCACTGCTGAAACGAAAATTCTTCTCACATGCAAATGCTCTGAAACATTTGGTCCCTATCATGACATCCATTTGGAAATATATAATTAAATCTTAACAGAAAGAAAACCAAGTGACTGCAGACGTTAAATATCCCAACCCTGACCCCGCTCGTAAAGCGACGTTTGGTTATTTTTTCTCAGTCACAGAATTCTTCCGACATTTAGTGTTTGTATGTGCGTGAAACATTTAAATCTATGCACTTTGAAAAGCAACTTTTACGGACTTGATAGCGTTCAATCTCACCGTGCAAAAGGTTCGCCGAAGCCTTAAATGGGAGTTCTCGTCTTAAAGATACTGAGAAAGCATCATGCGTCCAACCATAGCATCAGTTTCCTCCTGCATAAGCATTCAGCTGCAAAGTGCTTCAGAGAGCCATACACAGTCAACTCACGCCCCCCGAAGAGTTCGGTTTCATGCAGTGTGCTGGTGCGAGGGGGGGGTTGGCTTGGCTTTGGGGAGATTACACAGCGAGAGGTGAGCAGCTCTCCCCATGTCAAGTAAATGGACAGCGGGTGAAGAATAACTGCATGGTCGCTTTGCCCCTTCTGGGTCTTGCGGGAGTCTTCGCTATCCCACCCCGAACTACAACCTCCAGAGTTGAGGTTAAACGAGAAGGACTGCCGAGATGCATTAAACATGAGTCATTTGGACAGAGAGCTAGACTCTGGACCACTCCAGAGATGATAGGGACATTAACCAGGGTTTCACCAGAGCATGAGCTGCATTTAATGAAGCCCCCCCCCCAAAACCTCCCAATGTCTCTCTCTGCGTTTGACTCACAGCCATAAACATAAGTGGCTCAAGATAAACACAGACACGACTCTCGGTGGCTTCAGCTGTCACAAATTCTGCCCTCCTTTTCCACTCAATCTCAAGCCTGACAAAATGTTACAGTGGCTACAGCCTGGAGGTAATATGTGAAGACGCGCGGCAAAAAAATGAGATTTAACATTCCACGTCTGCAACAACTGAACCTGGAAAGTTTAATTTATTCAAATTAATTAAATGCAAATCAGAAAACAAGGGCTATTTAACTATACTTTATATATTGCTATAATGCAACGCAGTACATCGCATAAGAATACACATAATTAATTTAAAAAAATTAAGAATAATTCAGGTGTGTATGATGTTTTTGTTTCTTTGACCGTTATTCCAACCGTTAAAAATAATAATATGT
Organism: Lophius piscatorius; assembly: GCA_009660295.1. Classification (NCBI taxonomy): domain Eukaryota; kingdom Metazoa; phylum Chordata; class Actinopteri; order Lophiiformes; family Lophiidae; genus Lophius; species Lophius piscatorius. Next base: position 9,692 of record VRLP01003281.1, on the reverse strand, counting down.
AGAGTGCATTTCAATGAGGGAAGACGTTCAGAATGACCTCTAACTATCCTTTTAAATGCTATTCTTGCTAAACGCATATGTGAGGAAAGATTTCATTTTCTACTTAAATTTTAAAAAAATCAGATTTTCCTCTCCAGTACACGGGAAATGGGGAAATGCAGTTTTAAAGGGATGAATTAATGAACGGACTTGAGTTATACTCCTGGAAGGCCTTTATTTCAGACTAATCACATTTACAAAATGAACCAAAATTCAACCTGTAACCATGGAAACAAAAACAAAAGGAATAGAGATGAAACGTTCTTAAATTGCATACGGAACCACTTCAGTATACGGTTGTTGTTTTTTTGTATAGTGAGTTTTGGTCTGGACACAGAGCCAACCCCTATAATGAGCAATAAGTCCGAGTTTTAAACATGGATATATAAAAACTTCCAAAGTTGTAGTTTAATCTACAAAATGAGTTGTAATCACTTTATCAACCGCTAATAAGCTGCTATAAGTCATGGAATACAAAGGATATCAGGGACCCAATGCTTACCAAATAGTGAGCACACTTATCTGGAATGCTAACTTGATGATGCCAAATAGTGACCCACATTGAAAATTGAGAGCTATGTTATAACCTGTTAATAAGCATTAACTAATGACTTATAAAGTGTTTACAACTTAATTTACAACCTAATTAGAAACCATTTATAAATCCTTTATAAAGTTAACCTTATTGTGAAGTGGTACCGAAAAAACGCTTTGCCTCCCGGACTTTCTGTAACCACGACCTGAACGAGGCTCCAGCACCCTCCTCCTCAAACACAATAACAACGATGACATCCTTCATCGCGCCTCAAACACGTGCTTCCAAGTTTATCATCTTCAAACGTTGCTCTTGGTTAATAGCCTGAAACATATATTCTGTCAAAGGATGATGTTGACGGGATGGATGTACATGTTGACAACTTCTGTCCTACGCTCCTCGATTACACGACATATGAACCCACTGTCCTCTACAAGTAAACACACACACACAAACACACACACACATAGACACACACATAGACACAAAGCCCTATCTCCAGCCACTTTAAGTATAGCAGGCAATAATGTGTTGATTAAATCTGTGATCAGCTGCCTAAGGGGCATGAAATTGGACATGATGAGTGTGGCACATTAAAAACTAATTATCAATAGCACCAGTTCTATTGTCTTTCTTTTTACCCGTCGCAGCCCCTAGATCAAGTGTGAAAAATGGAACACTATGTGCTCTATCACACTGAGCTCCGAGGTTATAACCATACCTGGATTCCACAGGCTTCAAAGCCTTTTTGATGGGAAAAAAAAGTATTAATCTATTATTCACCGCCTGCAGCACTTTCCTTACTGTATTATAACATCATGGAGATTTGACAAAACATGCTGCCAGCAGGGAATCGAATTGCCTTACGTGTAATTTAAAAGGTAAGCACGAAAAATCTTTTTCTTTTTTTTTCATTTGAGTCGGAAATTGATGTGGTTTGAATGTGGTGAACATTATTTGTTCAAGTCTATGCGGAATCACATTCCAGGACAAAATGGTGTTTAAAAAAAGCACAGGCAACATGCGTCCATCAGCCATATCATTATAACCACCTGTTCATTACAGGATACGTCCTCTTTTTGGTGCTTAAACAGTCCTCTGAGGTTTTTTTTTAACCTTTTTTGCGTTGCAGGGAGCGTTATCCTGCTGCCATTAGGAAATTCCGATTCCATGAAGGGGGAGATTTTCTGACAATCTTTAAGTAGATGGCAGGTGTCAAAGTAACATCTATATGGAGGGCAGGGCCCAAAGCATCACACTGCCTGCCTTCTTCCCCTACTACCCTCTGATGGCATCTATTCCATAGACAAGCAACAACCAAGCACCAGGTTGTCCCAAGGATGAAGAAAAGGTATTTCATCCAACCACGTTAAGATCTTCACTTGCTAGTGGGTCCAGTTCTGATACCGATGTGCTATTTGAAAGGTCAGCATTGGTTTTCCAACCAGAGCTCGCGTTCCATGCACAAGGATTAGCCAGGGGTGCCCATGACACTGTTGTTGATTCACCAGTTGTCCTTCCATACTCCACTTTGGTAGGAACTAAAAGCTCCAAACCAAGATTTACATTTTCTGAGGTACTCTGACCCAGTCATCTAGTCATTATAATTTGGCCCTCGGATTCTTACACCTGCCCTTTTTTTCGGTTGAAGACAGGAAATAGCTTCAATATTTGACAATGCATGCACAGCGTGTGGAGGACACACAGCGAATACCACAACAAAAGCACATTATGAGAGCTCTGCAAATACCATCACACAACAGAAGTGTTTCCATAGGATACTTAGTAGGGATGCACATTTCTGGACATGCTTGTTTTTGCCGCCATTTGCGATTTACGTTACCGGAGTCAACTGTCAATCAGTGGAAAATCAAGATTACAAAAAAAACCATTTACATTTTAGCTTTGAAAATGTGCGTCACTATAAAATGTCCTCTGGAATCACTATTGTTTTGTCATGAATTTTGCTTCGCGTTCGTCAAATGATGCGCAACTGTCGAATGACACATCCCACCCACAGACAGGTGCCGTTGTAACAAAACAATTAATATTATTCGCCTCACATGTCAGCTGGTTATAATGTTATGGCTGATTAGTGTAATCACAACATCACATTATCTTGAAGACACTTCAATGAGCCGAACTCGGACTCGGATCGCCAGCTGCTTCTGCATGTCGCCTCCTTTGAAAGGATTGCTTTTCAGGATGGCACCTGTTGCTGTTGCTAAGAGACTCGTGATGCGAGTCTCCATATTTCATCACCATCGACGCGCCGCAGGGCCGAATCTGCACTTGTCTCTTCCCACCACAAGGATTCCGACTCAGTCTATGCAGTGAACTGTAAAGCAGCTGTCATTTGATGTTACCTAAGCGGTATAAACATTGTCTTTTTTTATTTTTTTTTCCTCCTTCATCCCCCCCCTCCTTGGATGTTGGCACTCTCCCTTTTACTCTCTCCCCTCCGGCGGTCTCTGGGATCCAGTGATTAGAGGGCTGGGTGCCGTCCTGCTGATAAGGCAGGGACACCGCCTCCCCTCCACCACCAATAGCTGGTGTCCTCGGGGTGCAGGATGAAAAAAAAAAAAAAAAGGGAGCCCGGGTAATGTCCCTGACGCCCCGCAAATCCTCACCCCTTGTCAAAATTTACCGAGTCATGGATGGCGGCTGAATGCACCGCCTTGTGGCCTGCATTTTCCATGCTGGATAAGAGCAGCCAGAGAACTGAAAGCAATAAAGCTCGGCTTATATCAGGGTAAAATGAGGTACAGAGGGTGTGTTTTATGAGTGGAGTCTTACATCCTGGAGTGTGTGTTTACGGCGCCATCTGCTAGATTGTCTACACTTAGCACTGAGAATGTAGGACAAATGCTGGGGCTCAAACGTGGATAAGCTTCATTCCGCACCAGCCTCTATTGTCTCAACCTCCATCTAGCCTCCATTAGAGAGGCATAACAGCGAAGGTTATTCACATCGAGAATAATTTGATATAATTATAAACCGTTGAAGACGTAGCTCTCTGCTGTTTCCTCCAGCGATGGAACGTACGTCTCGACTGTTTGAATTTAAAGGATTATTTTTTATATTTCTCTTATTGTGGCGATCGTTTGAAATGGTTTGAGATGGCGCTGAGTCCCACAGCTTCCATCGCCGGAGGATGACCACATCATTCAAACTAGGAGATGGGAATTAAAACAGAATAGATATGGATTGAGAGGTTTGACATTTGACTGTAAAGACTCGGTTTCCACAACTTCAGGGATAAAATGTTGATTCAGCTCTGAGTCGACTTCTGCCTGTACTATACCGAGTCCTATCGGACCGCATTATCACAGAATCAATGTTATTAATTTGTCGCACCATGATCAGAAATTTAGACTAATTAGCCATAACATTATAACCACTCATGGCTGCAGCGTAGCATTGATAATAATAATAATAATAATAATAATAATAATAATGATAATAGGGATGACTTAAATGAACATAGCAAGATTTGTATTTCAAGAGACCCAAGGAGGCTTTACATAGTTTGGTACAAAGAAAAAGAAGAACATTTACGACAAGACAACGTTGTCTTGTTACCGTGGAACCTATTGGTGGATGGGATATATTAGTCAGCAAAGTGACATTTTGTCCTTAAAGTTAAAGTTTTGGAAGCAGGGAAATTGATAAGCGTAAGGATCTGGTCAAATTGTGATGGCCAGACAACTGGATCCGAACATCTCCAAGAATGCATGTCTCATTGGATGTTCTGGTTTCCAGTGGTTGGTACTTAACAAATGTGGAGAACAGGAGAAACGGTAAGGGTCAGTGAGTTCTGCTGGGAAACCTTGTCTGCTGCCATTCATGTGGATGTTGCTTTGACATGTACCTCCTACCTAAACTTTGCTACAGATCAGGTAGGCCCCTGAAATGAAATGGTTGTCCCTGACGGCAATGGCCTCTTTCAGCAATATAATGCTTCATGCTGCACTGCAGAAGCGGTTCAGGAAAGGTTTGATGAACACAACAATGAGTTAATTCCATTGATTTAGCCTCCAATTCCCCAGATCTCAGTCCAATCAAGCATCTGTGGGATATTGTGGACAAACAAATGTAATCTTTGGAGGCACCGGCTCAGAACCTTTCTGCCAACGTCTTGGTGCCTGACACCCATGTCTCGCTGGGTCTGAGCCGTGCGGCAGCAAAATGGGGGTATGTGAACAAGTGGTTATATTGTTATGCCTGATTGGTCAAATTTGTGTTTATTTTATTATTTTGAGCAGTTACAGGAAAACTTAAAGAAGACATGATGACGCATAAATTACGACAACATGAATTAGAATATCTTTTACCCAAAGTACATTATTTCTCCATGAACTTCGTTGAACAACACTCTTCAGCTGCTCCCCTTTCTACTCCTAACTCCTGTTCTCCGCCCTCACCATCATCCCTCCCACATCCAGCTCCTTGTTCTTGACTCCTTAACCACTGAAATGACTGAACAACTACTGTATATCAACAAAACCCATGCTTAGAGTTAATAAAAAATGTCTTAAATAGCTTTATGCTGTGTGTGAAGGGGTAAACAAATCAAATAATAATACCAATTATAAGAAGACGGGATGTATCGGGATTTTAAATATGCGAGGTATTTCTGTTTTCTTAGGTCTATATATCTGTATTTTTATTCAGCTGAAATCTATAAATAAATAAAAAAATCCTCTAATGCGAAATATTCAATTACAGTGTAGATATTGATCAAATAAAATGAGCAACTGCCAAAAAGTGAGCTGCGTCTCCACAGTGGCAGATTGATAGGAGGAGGAGAACTAATCCTCAAGGTGCTCCAAAGAAAAAAGACTGGGCCAGGCTTATCTCTGGGGTCAGGACAGGTCCACAGCCATTAATTTTAAATGAGTGGAATGGATTTGTGGTAATGGAAACCCAATGGCTGCAGACAGCATGGGGACCTGGTGGCATGAAGACACCAAACGGCAGTGAGATAACCTGACCACTCGTCTGTATGAAGTCAAGAAACTGATTGGGGTTTTCTGCCCCGACACTATTAAAGCCGTAAGTGTAGTGCGTTAGAAATCTAGATGCAGGCATTCATGTGTAACGGCTGGAGATGTCCGGTAAACCGACTTTTGGTCATCATACGTAGCCAAGTTTGAGACTAAATCAGGGAGAACATTGATAATTGATATGCGGTATATGTTGACGAAAGTTCCAATTCCTGGCGTTGAACTGCTCACATTAATGTGTGTGGACACAAAAAAGCCCCAGACGAAACATTGTTTTTCCCACAACAGACGAGTGTGGACTTCATAAATGCTACTGTCAGTTTCCAATATGTGAAAAAAAACAAACAGAAAAAAACAACCTTCCATATATGAAACAGTAATCCACTTCACACGCAGCTTTTTGACACCCTGCAAACTGTGAATTACAAAAAAACACACTGAAGAATATGTTCACACCGACACGTATTTTCCCATATGCAACCGCGAGTCAGCCTATTATTACCTCCGCCAAGGAGGTTAAATGGTCGCTTACATACGTCTGTTTGTCTCCGTGTTGGCGGGATTAAACAAAAACAACCTGATTTTTACAAAAACAGGGGAAGGTTGAGGAAGATGTGATCCGGAAGGACCCATCAATCAATCAAATTTTGGAGTGGATGAAGAGGTGGATCAAGGAATTAACATTGCCAGAGTGATGGATCTAGTAGTTTGTATTGGATACATTTTCAGGCTCAGTTTTGAGCAAAGATATTCATAATTCAGATTAATTTCTGCCTCCTTCAAGCGCATAAAAAAAATACATCAAAAATGTCAGGATTTGAACATTCTTAAAACTCCTTAATGTCCTCTTCAAGAAAACCAAATGGTACAGTATATCACTGTAGTATCTTCAATGGTACAGTATATGACGGGAATATGAAGAAATAGTATATAACTTTATTATTTACGGACAGAATATGTGGAAAACACAGAATTTTATAGTGAAGATACAAAGTTTTGTAAAAAAATGAATGTAAAAATACCGGATTATTAAGTCATTACCATAAAATTACATTTCTGCCTAAATGACAGATTTTGCTGGTATGAAAACTTAAATAACCAGTTTTAACTATTAAGCTACAGCATACCATAATTTCAACAAAAACAAAATGCTTTAAATATAGAATGAAAATAATGTGAAAGAATTTTGATTTCTAGGTCAGGAAATTCTGAATTTATGTAAATAACTGCAATTTTATGTAATTAACTATGAGGCTGTTTACAGTTTGGCATTATATCTGTTTTTATGGTCATTTATCGTAATGTCTTGTACTTGGTGGCTGTATTTTTTTACAGCCAAATTCGAGCAACCACAGCTGCCAGTATTTTACTGTAATTTATACATATCCTTTTTTTTCATAGTGTCATTAGCGAATTCTGTTTCTATGAAGGGAAGTAATGGGCCTGCAACAATACTTAAGTAGGTGCTGCGTGTCAAATTAACATCCACATGAATGAAGGTTTCCCAGCGGAATGTGGACCAAAGCGATGAACACGCACATCGTGAAAAGCTGATTCATCAGATCAGGCCACATTACTTACGTTGCATCATGGTCCAGCTCTGATGATGACATGCATCATTGTAGGTCATTTTGGTAATGGACAGAGGTCAGACTGGGCACTCTGACTGGTCTCTGGCTAATCAGCCCCGTACGCATCAAGCTCTGCAAAGCATTGTTTCTGGAGACCTTTCTATCAGAACCAGCCTTTACTTTGTCAGCAATTTGTGCTCCAGCAGCCAATCCGTAGAATTGGACAACAGAATTTACCATTTCCTCCCTATACAGATAATTGAACCGTGGGTGTCCATGACCTTGTTGTTGGTTCACTGTGTTGTCCGTCCTCAGACCACTTTTGGTATCCAGGAACCACTACAGACCAGGAACACCCAACGAGTCCTGCGGTCCTGGAGACGTTTTGACCCGGTCATAAAGCATCTCAATATTGACCCACATCAAAGTCTTTCATATCTTCACACTTTCTGTATTTTTTAACCATTTTTCCTGCTCAGCTTTAAGGCCAAAACGTTGACTTACTTCTGTAAAGTTGTGGTCGATAAGTGTAAGTTGGTAAAAGCCTGAATATCTTGAGCGTACTTTGAGTTGAATGACAGAAAGTGCATGCCGACCTTTTAAAGTCCTTTGGTAATTGGTGCATTATGCATGTTTATTATAGGTGGTGTGCGGTAATAAAGTCGATTTCCAGATTAAAATATCCCACTTTAAGCATTGCAGCTCAGAGGGTATAGCAGCACTCATTTCCTCCCACCTTGCTTTTTACTTAATTGAATCAGTCAGGCCCTATATCAGATATTCCTTAACGGAATACTGAAACCCATCCACCCTTCTCCTAATACCATTAGGGGAAGCGGGAGAGCAAGATGGATGCTTTAATCCCGCTGGTTGAGAGCACACAAAAGGAGAGTGTGCCCTGCAGTAAGACATTAGCCTCGACATTCATGACCGAGCCACAATGTTCTCCCGAGCAGAGGACTCGCCTGACCTGAAGCTACAACAACAAGCAGCCCCTTTCCTGTAGACCACCTAGCATGTAAATATCAGAAACAGTCACTCATTGCGCTGCTCGGGGAGAAAAGAAATAATTCACTGCAACATGTTACAGTCGGCAGCACCTTATTTCCGTGATGTCTACGGTAGTTTTTCATGAGTCCGCATGGACCCAGCACGTTTATGCCATCTGTTCGTGGAACCAGCAGAAACGCAGGAATGCATGTCCAATTCGACACAATGGTGATGCAGATGAATGAGGCTCAGGGAAGCGTCCTACTGCCGAAGCATTCTTATTTCCACAGCTATTTTCTGCCGTGTCAAACTGCATCCACGCTCAGGTGAGGTCCTGTTATGGTCTGGTTAGCTCAGGCACAAGCTAATCCTCTTATTTAGGAGGTCAGCGCCAATCATTATACAGAGGGGTGCCATTAGAGTTTACACTCCAGTGAGCTATTTTTCCCCTTACATAAATATATGACTCAAGGGACCGCTCTGGCTCCCCTCTCTAATTTATCCCTCCTGCTCCTCATCCTCGACTCTCTTCTCTCTCAGCTTCCCCCTCGCCTATCGACGAACCTTCTCGAGCAGCCTTTGCTCTTTTTACTTCATCATGTTTCACTCTTCCACACTTTGCGTCCGCATCCTTTCCATCTTGCCACCCACCGTTTTTTTTATCAGGATGTCCAGAGTGGCGTATAATTATATATCTGCAGAGAATGCATGAGCAGGAACAATTAGCTCAGTGGAACAGAATGTGGATATAGCTGTACGGTGGAATAAACAGAATAATAGTGGAAAATAAAAAAGGAGGCACGTAGGACGATAAGACTGAACGGTGAGGAACAAAGAGGTCACACAGGTTTGTTCCCACTATCCCCTCACAAAAAGGGATCCTCGGATTTTACATTGCATGCTAATGGTTTGACAAGTAGGAACATCAAACAGAGAGAGAGGGTGATTATAAACCCGGAGCTACGCTATTATCATCCAACCGCAACGGTTGATATGGCTAAAAAGCCCCAAATCCCCTGCGTAGTACAAGAAATCCCCCGGATTGAACTCCAGTTAAAAATCTTATACAGTCCATATTGACAAATTAAATGTATTATTAGTGTTATTTTTATGAAGTCAGCAATACGCTCTGAAATCACATCCCATAGTGATTCAGTAATGAAGATAAATACAGTTAGCTGTTGTTCTGAGATCAGTAATTAAAAGAAAGATTATACTTTTATACAAAATTGTGAATGTTTGGGATGTTACGTACAAGAAACTGTGTTTTCCAAAAAGAGCTCCCCCTAGTGAGCATAATATGAACTATTAGAGTGAAAAAAATATATACATGTACATCTATATACATATATGCTGTATACGTATATGCGTTATCAATGATAAAACTCCCCCTAGTGAGTAAAATATGAACTGTTAGAACCCCAAAAAGGAACAGCCGAAAGACTAAGAAGAGTCCAATATACGTATAAATATATATATATATATATATATATATATATATATATATATATATATATATATATATATATATATATATATATATATATTTTT